>ML685790.1:6328539-6360107 GCA_007922175.1 Pelusios castaneus | reverse complement strand
CATGCTCAGGGCGGGAGAATTGAATCTCCCCAGCTCGGCCGCAGCAGCAGTCTGCATTTAAAGGGAACAAGGCTCGCACCTGGAAGAGCCAAATTCAAGGGGCTAAAGAGCCGCTTGTGGCTCGCGAGCCGCGGTTTGCCGACCACTGCCCTAGACAATGGGTCTCATTCTCCACTAATTGGCACCAACTCACCTATTACACTCTGTAGAGACACACAGTAAATGACAGCCCTAGCCTTAAATAGTTTATAATTTAACTAGGAAAGATAAAGAGGAGTAGCTAGACCAAAAAATACAGTGATTTGCCCAAGCTCACACAGCAGTCTAGGGGGCAGAGCTGGAACCAAACCCAACTCTCTTGAGTCACAGACTCATGATGGTGCAACATAGTGGAAAATCAGGCCTTCTGTTTCTCAGTAATACTCAAGGTTTCATTTATTTTTCCTGATGGACTACTGCATTTGGTTGCTTATAAGCCAATAAAGATCCAGGTTGGAGCATTAAAGTTATAATCACTGTGTTCTGTTCTTTAGGAGAGCTGTGCAAATAACTGATTTTTGTTTTTTTTTTTTTTTTTCTAATAGTTCTGAAAGAGTCGAAAAATGTTTTGTGGTGAAAAATGTTTTGTGTGACCCCAAAACAAAAAGTTACATTTTGTATTTAAAATTTTTAATAGAAATGAGAATATTTAAAAACAAAAAGTCCCTTAGAAAAAAATAAGAGACAATAGTTTTATTTAGAAAATATCAAAATAAAACATTGGCTTTTTAATCCCATCCAACACTGTTTCAGTTGACCCAAAACTTCATTTTTTATTATTATTATTATTATTATTATTATTATTATTTTGGCAGAAAATGTTTCAGCTGAAAATCTTTGCCCAGCTCTGTTCTTTATGTCTGTCTTAGTTGTTCTTATATTCTGAGAAGAAAGCATTATTATTTGTGTCAGTTTGTTCTACTGTGCAGCACCTTATACACCTTGCATAATTTAATACTAATTTACAAGATGTGATACAACTTTATTTTGTTGTCTGAACAGAAACTTGTTTCTGTATTCATATGTAAAGCGCTAAGTGACTCTACCATGGTGCATGAATTCTAAACATACAAGAGAAACAATTAAAAGAGCATGCAACATCCTTGTCAAGAGAGGTTAAAAAACAAACCAACTCAGGCAAACAAAGACAGAGCACAAGCTTCGAACCCAAGAGATTGCCAGACTAATTACATGCAGGACTAACAAATGACAGGTGTAATACATTTGAGCTATTGCAATTGGCTTGGAGTGTGTAGATGACAGTTGTGACATTAGTATATTTCAAAGCACACTCACATGACTGTAGAAAGACAACAGAGTCTTGTGGCACTTTTAAAGACTAACAGATTTATTAATCGCATGAGCTTTCGTGGGAGAAAATCCCACTTCGTCAGATGCTTTGAAGATAGGAAAGTTACAGAGTGGGAGGAAATTAAATGCAGGGGAGTGTATGACATAGCATCAGGTCAGGCTGTAACAGCAAATCAAAATAGGTGTTAGGATTCAAAACACTGGGGAACAGCACATAGAGGAGGGGGAGGTCAATTCACTTGATGTAATGCGAGAAAAATCCATAGTCCCTGTTTAACCCCAAGACAACTGAGTCAAATTTGCATATAAGTTCGAGTTCTGCAGACTCACATGACTGTAGTTGATTTAAAATCAGGTGATGATGTGTACTGTACTTAAGACCCTGAGAATGAGAAAAAGTAATGTGCTATATGAGTGGCATAAACCCTAGGGTGGTGGATTATGTTCATGAGATTAAAAATTACAGCTCTCAGGGGTATTGAAGTGAATTATGATGACTCTCAAAGGTTTGTCATAATGCCATTGATCTTTGTCTCTTCTATTAGTTGACTTTAATAAACCAGCAAATATGAAGAGGTCTCTTGTCCCCAAAATGATCCATCTTTACTTCAGCTTTGATTATTAGACACGGTCTTATAAAAAAAATTGTTTTGAATATAAAAAATGCTTGTGAATCCCAGATGTTATCCTGAATGATTATTGGTTAGAAAATTTGTATTGGGAGTAACTTCTTGGCTATGTCTTTCTTTAAAAAGGTTCAGTCATCCATCCAAGTAACAAAAATTAGGTTCTATGTATTTGGCTCTGATTCAGCAAATCAAAGAAGTTATTCAGGTGCTTAGTTTTAAGCATAGGGGTGGTCCCATAGACTTCAGTGGAACTACTCACAGATGTAATATCTAAATACTAGTGTAAGTGCTTTGCTGAAAGTTAATCACTTCTGTCACTGTCGGCAGTGAGTGAGTGCTAATCTTAGGGCTGACTGTCAAGAAGTACGGCAAATGCTTCCAAACATGTTCTGTGTTCTGTAATTAGATTTCACCAGTCCAGTAATAGGCGTGAATCCCTAAAACACTAGATTAGCCTTACCATGGAGTCACAGTGGCTATGTCTACACTTGAAAAATTAGGTCGACTTTATGAAGTCGACTTAATAAGGTCGACTTTAAGTCAACTTAAAATGGACCTTATAAGTTGACTTAACAAAAGTCTACTTAACTTTTCAAGTGTAGACATGGCCCCTTTTGCCCTAAAGTCGACTTAACATTTTCAGTCAACTTAAAAAGGTCCAACTAGACACTACTCCGCATCTCCACTGGCTTAAGTCGACTTAATAAAGTTGCCTTAAGCACTAGTTCAAATTAAAATGAGGTGTTATTAATTCGAACTAACTTTTCCTTAATTCGACTTAAGGAGCAGCTGAAGTCGAATTAAGGAAAGGCCAGTTGTAGGGATTCATGGCCTGGGGCTCATGCAGAGACGGCACGTCCAGGCACACCTGGATGACCTCGATGCATGATCACAGGCTATCCACCTCTAAACACGCTGGACAGGTGGAAAGAGAGAGTGTGATGAAAAGACACTGAGTATATTGAGAGACAGTGAAAGATTTATTCTTTTCCATGTCCCAGCTTTCTTTTTCAAGGCTTCAGCTAGAAATGTAATCAACAGAGTTTATTTTCTCATCCCTGCGTAAAAGGCCTTGAAAGAACTTGTTATGTTCTTTTATTCTGTTATGTTATGTTTTTGCACAGGAATGCTTATTTTGATCTTATGTACGTTGTTTGTGCGGCTTAATAAATAGGAGGTGGCGAGCTCAGACAAGCAGCTTTTGCTCCTCCATGGCATGACATTCTGTGTCTGTCATCCCTTCAGCCAGTGTAGACGCAGAGTAAATTAAGTCGACTTAAGCCTCCTTAAGTCAACTTAATTTCTAAGTGTAGATGCACCCAGTCAGTCCATTGGGGCATTCCAGTCTCTCTTGCCATCTAGGCAAGCTGGACCTAGTGATAGATAGTTGCTATACACCAAAGATCGCACGAGATTCAGGTTATTCCCAATCCCAAAGGACCAGTCACTCATCCCAGGTCAATTTATACCTCAGTTCTCATTCCAAAGAAAATGCTTGTAGCCAGTCCTACAGTAAACCAACAATTTATTAATTAAGAAAAAAAAGAAAGGTATTACAAGGTTAAAGCAAGCAAGCATATACACACAAATGAGTTACGGTCCGTGGTTCTGAAAGGTGACAGCATTTTATTAATCTGTCAGGACTGAATATCTTTTAGAGCTAACCTAAGCTGACCCTAGGGATCTCTGCTTCAGTTTTGTAGCTCCAGTCCTGAGAGACAGTCCAAACAGCAAGAGATGAACAATTTTCTTGTCAGCTATTTTTATTTCCTTATTCCAGAAAACAAGCTGATGGGAAGAGTTCTTTTGCATGTAGCTTCTTTATGGATGTAAGACGCAATTAACAAAGTCTCTATCTCAGGGGTGGGCAAACTTTTTGGCTTGAGGGCCAATCTGCAGCATGGCTTGGTGGGCCACATGCAGTGGGAAAGGGACAGAGGAAGGGGTGAGACTGGGAGCAGGTGCTGCACTTGGCCACGGTGCTACCACACCCATGTAGTAAGGGAGGGAGTGGCCATTATGTTCTGAATAGGGCGTAGCTACTGGGCCCATGAGATGGGGAAGGGGTGGTCTGGGAGGGGGGGGAGTGGCTGTCACATTCTACCAGGAGGCATCGCTGGGTCCACATTGTGAGAGAGGGGCAGGGGAAGAAGCAGATCCAGGAGTAGGAACTGGTTGCTGCGCTCCAGCCAGGCCCAGCTGGAGGGCTTGATGAAAAGCTCCTGCTGTCCGGATACAGCCCACAGGCCATAGTTTGCCCACCTCTGCTCTATATTATGGTGCCCACAATGACCCATTTAGTTTTAATTGGCCTTCTTGATGGGCAGAGGTGATCTCTCCTGACTTGGTTCAGAGCAAATATTTTTTATATTTACAAAGCAAAAACTTAAATATTACCTTATAGTACATGATAAAGATATTATAAACGAGATTAATGCAGGCAACAACTTATAACCATGTGTTTAGTCCTTATGAAATGTTTGTAAGTTCAACATCCATCTTACCCATACTAAACATGCAAGTGAAACAGATTGGTTTCCAGCAATGAATTTGTCAGTTCTCAGATGTTGCCTGAAGCCTTGGCAAGAGCTGGGAGCTGGTCTGCCACCAACTCAATTTGCTCAGGTGCCTTTTGACTTCATAGGTCCTAAACTGATGCTTAGTTTTAAACATGTGCATAAATGCTTTGCTGAATCAGGCCTTAGCAACTCTACCAGCCACAAAAGATGGAGAGTAAATAGTGGAAGTGAACAGTTCATGAATAAACCATAGCCTGGCAATTATTTTTTCTGTTAATATTTACAAATACTGAATACACTGAAAAAAAAAAAAATCAGGATGATTTGCTAATCCAGAAAATCATCTAATATCCCCTGGGAGTTCTTCCGCTGACTTCAATGATGCTGGATCAGACCCTAAATTTGTAAGGAATGTTACCCATAACCACATTCATTATTATTCAAATCACCTGATTTTTTAATACAGAAGATGGGGTCACCTCAGTCAGGTGCTGAGCACATTCAAACCCACCTCACGTGAAGCAATCAGGATCTCTCAAGTCTGGCATCAGGTACTTTTCTACTAGCATTGAAACTTGTCTCTCTGAAAGGTTATCAAAGATTTAGTAATGCAGTTAAATGTTTTGACTGAGCATTTGGAGCTACGCTATGTTAACAAAGGTAGATTTTGTAATGGACTTTAATTAAACACTAAATTAATTCTTAAAAGATCACTTACAGTGCGTTGGCAACTATGGCTATCTCTACACTTGTTAATTTAAGTCAAGTTAGCTAAGTCGACTTAACAAAGTCAACTTTAAGTCAACTTTGTTAAGTCGACGTAGCATGTCCGCACTCAAAAATTAAGTCGACTTAAAGGGGACCCTGCCAAATCAATTTAGAGCGTCCACACTGGATGCCTAAGTCGACTTGTAGGGGCTAGGTGGACCTGGGACAGGTCCATGTTGGCAGGGGGAGCACCGCTTGCCAAGTGCCAGGGGGCTCAGCATTTGCCCTATTGTACCTGAGTACAATGGGTCTGATCCGGACAGGGACACTGGCAGGGCATAGGAGCAGGGTGGGCAGGGCTCTGTCCTGTCCTGTGAGGGGGGCATGCCAGGCTCTGCCTGTGCCAGCCACCCTTGCAGGGAGGGCAGTGGGGGAGCCCTGAAGCCCTTTAAGTCAACTTAAAGTCGATTTAGGGCTATTCTGCATCCACACTGGCTAAATCGAGTTAGCCAGTAAAGTCAACTTTAAACGAGGTTTAATAAAGTCGACTTTAATTTTCCTTAAGTCGACTTAAGCTGCTGCTTAATCTTCAAGCTAGGAAAAGAACAATGGAAATTCTTTCCTCTATGCTCTTCCTTTGAAAGAAATGGTTCAGAGCACAGCCTAGAAGAGCCAGAGAGTTCAATTCTCTACCAGAACACCAGGCCTACCTTATAAAATACTGACATTGTGTATGCTTTGCTGTAGAATGAGCCATTCCTTTTAGAAGCCTGTAGAGCTTTTAGGCTATGTCTACACTGGTTAAGTTAAGTCAACTTTGTTAAGCTTCAGCTCTCCCTTCTCTCCTGCCTGATCTCCCAGTCACGGCTCTCCCTTCTCCCCATCCATGGCTTTCTCTTCTTCCCAGCTGCAGCTCTCCCTTCTCCCCTGCCCGATCTCCCCAGCCATGGCTCTCCCTTCTTTCCTGCCCAATCCCCTGACCACAGCTCCCCTTCTCTCCAGCCCATCCCCCAGCCTTGCTCCTTCCACAACAATTTATAGGAAAAAATGTTTTCTGTTTCAGGGATTTTTTTCAGTTAAGGAATTGGAAATTATTCACCAAAATGGACATTTTTTGTGAGATCTTTGTTTTGATTTGTGACAGAACATTGAGGTCAGAACTCCTATCACTGTATCCTCAATTAGTTTCCCAGTGATGGCTGATTGAGCAATTAGCTAATCAGAAGAAGAGGCAAGAAACTAATTAGCCCTCAGATGGCTAACTTAATAAAAGCAAGGAAGGAAGTGTTACAACTGAAGGGAAGACGGGAGAACGTGGACTCGGCCCTGAACCTGAACCCTAAACTGAAAGAGCCTGCAATGCAGTGAGATCTCTTTTCTCCCTATGGCCCAGGTAAAGAGGGACTGAAAGATATAGGAATTGAAACTGGTGATGTTGCATTATTTAATATTTTTGGAAGGTTTTGCAATAAAATACAGACTGAGCATTAAAAGAAAGTGACCTTAAGCAATTTCTGAGACATCAGAAGGTGGTGACCAGGTGGCTCCCCATCTCAGAGTGGAAAATCCATTTTTCCTTCAAAATATTGTTTCAGTTAAGAAAATTCTGGCCCGCTCTACAACTTAGGGTACGACAATATTAGTTTTATGCCTGTTTCTATATAGCAACAGTTAAGTAAAGAGGAAGATTGTCTTCCTGATTTGCAGCTGATGTGATCTTTAATTTTGAGAGTTTACTTAAATTCTAGACTTAACACATGCTTGCAGTTGTTGGGACTGTGTCATCGGCATCTGGGCCCTACACGGCATCCTATCATCTCTAGCAACATGATTCCCAGAGGGGTTGTCCTAATATTCAAGGTCCTTCATAGGCTTGACACAAGCCACTTGAGATCTGGGCTTTCCATCCATGACTACTGCCAGTCAAGACCTCTATATCCACCACAGAAATGTAACTGTTGACCAATAGGAGTCCTCATGAGTGTGGAAGTTAAAATGTTTGCAGAAGCTGGATCAAGACTATGGGACTGCCTCCCACAAGATAATATATATAAACTGTAATGACACTCATCTACTACAGATTAATACAGCTATTTCTCTTACTGCATGAGATGAAAGAAGGTGAGAGAGCCTTATTTCCAATTTTAGGTACTTGGCGTCTCTCAGATATTACTATGCACTTATTTAGAAAGACAGAATAACTAAATTCACCTATTTTGGTACACTACTCATTTTGTTCTGCTAAATCAGTTAACTTGCTGGGTGTGCAAATCTTTGCTGTGGAGTGTGGGTTCTCAGCCTACGAGTGGTCAATAGAACTGGCTACAAATATTATATTTCCTCCATCTGGGGGCTAATTAATTTCTTGCCTCTCCTTCTGATTAGCTAATTGTTCGAGCAGCCATAACTGAGGAAACTAATTGAGGATACAATGATAAGAGTTCTGACCTCAAAATTCTGTCATAAATCAAAATGAAGTTTAATGAAATTAAAAAAAAACAATAAAACCCCACACTGATTTTGACAGCATAGAAAAAATTGACTTCTCATTGAAAACCCCTAATGAAAAACTTTATTTTTTTCCAGAACCCAAAGATTTTCAGCTAAAATGTTTTTGATTTTTATTTTCCTAAATAAAAAGTCTTTTTTTGTTGTTTGCAGGAACACACTTTGAGAAAAAATTGTTTAGTCAAACACCCAATTTTCCATTGAAAATAGTTTTTGTCAGAAAATTTTAACCAGTCCTAATCATGACCATCTCGCCCCCCCACACCGCCACCCTGTAGTAGGAGAGGGTTCCTGATTAGATTTTGATTCAATAGGGATCCAGAGGTAGACCTGTTTTGGAAAAGGTAGAAAGCCTCTCTTTAATAAACTCATGTTTGCTTTGATTATTTGTCCTACCAGCTTTAATTTGTGTCTGCTTACAGAGATGTAGCAAATTTACAGACAGTGTGAAAAAGCATTCCACACATCCCAGTAAGTGAATAAAAGGCAGTCTATCACTATGTTCACTGGGTAAAATATTCATGAAGATACATTCAAAAAGCAATAGCATGAAAGAGCTGGGACCTGAACACAGCAAATTTTGAGAACACCAAATGGACTGCTGAAAACTGATTAGAATCAATGACTGTTTCAAAAATACATTGTGGAAGAATGAGAAGTATTCGAAGCAATGATAGACGGCGCACTACAATCTGTGCTCACTGCAGTGGAATCTAGGTGTCAAAAATGACAAAGAAAACTAATGGGGGTTAGCAAAGCAGCGGAAAACAATATCAAATACAAACCGTAAAACATTCAGAAGGTAAAATGATCTTGGAAAAAAAATAGGAGCACTGGCTAGGTTACATTAAAGAAAAGCCCTAAATGAAGTACAAGACAACATATGAAGAACCAACAGGAAGAAAAAAAAATTCTGAGCAACTCACAATGGAAGTTTTTTTAAGCAAATTGCTGTTGTACATTGTACAATTTTCTAACCAAAGTACAATGAATTCCTATAAGTAAAAGTACAGTGGGTAGTAGGAAATCTTATTAGAACTATTTGAAATATAATTAGTAGCTCTAAATTTTTCACATATGTGAGAGCTATAAGGTTACAGAAGAGACTCATAGGTTAGGTCACCTTTATGTAGAAAGATTCCAGAGCACATTCTATATTCGGCATACTACATATACAGGAACCTATCTAGGCACAGCTTTTTTGGAGGAGGAAGTTCAGTGTAGGGGAGGCGAATTCTGCAAAGAGTGAGTACCGTTAACTCCCAATGACACTTACATGCATTGAGAGAACTCAACTCCTCACAGGGAAGGCCCAGAGATAGGAACATTTGGATTAAAAAGCTCTTCATCTCTCCTATGGCAACATTCTGTTCTGTAGGCCCTTCCTCTGCAAGTAGTCCATTGTGTGTCTGTTTCTTTATTTGGATGGGCTACTGATGCTCCAAATAATATATCAACAAGATGCATGCCCCCCATGGGTATTCTTCACTTTTAAATCATCCTATTAATTGTAGAGGCATTCTCTGTAGTCTGGAAGAGTAGTATTCAGTGAGTTCAATAAAGACTTGAATGGTCCGTAATAAGAGACACACTTCTCTACCTAACACATATGAATGAAATGTTTAAGTTGTATAAGCCAATGCCAATAAAGCATTATTGTGGTAGAGCTGGCTGAAACAAAAGCAATTTAAAAAAACATGGACATTTGCTAGTAGCTTCTGTTCAAATTTTATTTCAACAAAAATTTGCCAGCTAGCTCTGTTTTGTACAGGATTCTGTCCAGAAGAACAAGAAGATCTAGATTCTATTACTATTGGACTATTATTTTGCATAGGACACATTCACATCACATTTTTAGCCATTTATTTGAATCAGTAATGGTAAATAAGAGTCAAAATATGCATGATAGGTGCATTCCTGAGGTTATTAGTTCAAGTGTATTTTCTGAGTGGTATCTATCACATAATACCTTTACTCAGAAGTGCATTCAACGGTGCAATGATATTAGACTCTTTTGGAAGATACTATGTGAGATAACTGACCACACCAAATTGTGACTGTAAACCATCTTTTAATCTATGGACCCTGCATTTGAATTACAACTCTAACCTTTCCTTTACCATGCTTAACTAGCAATGGAGCCTCACAGAAACTGAGTGTCACCCACCACAACTTTACTTTATAAAATATCTTTGTTAAACACTGTTTCTTTATGTTTTGTCTCTTGCATTATGTTCTCAGATTATATAACCATCAAAGGCTATGTCTACACTTGCTAAAATTAGTTTGAATTAGTTAGTTCGAACTAACTAATTCGAACTAATTTTAGTTAGTTCGAATTATAGAATAATAGAATCATAGAATAATAGGGTTGGAAGGGACCTCACGAGGTCATCTAGTCCAACCCCCTGCTAAAAAGCAGGACCACTCCCACTAAATCACCCCAGCCAGGGTTTTGTCTAACCGAGCCTTAAAAATCTCCAAAGATGAAGATTCTACCACCTCCCTAGATAGCCCATTCCAATGCTTCACCACCCTCCTAGTGAGAAAGCTTTTCCTAATATCCAACCTTGACCTCCCCAGCTGTAATTTGAAACCATTGCTCCTTGTTATGTCCTCTGTTACCCTCAAGAACAGCCTAGCTCCCTCCTCTTTGGAGCAACCCTTCAAGTAGTTGAAGGTTGCTATCAAATCTCCCCTCAGTCTTCTCTTCTATAGACTAAATAAGCCTAGTTCCTTCAGTCTCTCCTCATAAGTCATGTATCCCAGCCCCCTAATCATTTTTGTTGCCCTCCGCTGGACTCTTTCTAATTTGTCCACATCCTTTCTGTAGTGGGGAGCCCAAAACTGGACACAGTATTCCAGATGCAGCCTGACCAGTGTCGAATAGAGGGGAATTATCACATCCCTCGATCTGCTGGCAATACTCCTACTCATGCAGCCTAATATGCCATTGGCCTTTTTGGCAACAAGGACACACTGTTGGCTCATATTCATCTTCCCATTCACCATAACCCCCAGGTCCTTTTCTACAGCGCTGCTACTTAGCCAATCGGTCCCCAGCCTGTAGCAGTGCATGGGATTTTTCCGTCCTAAGTGCAGGACTTTGCACTTGTCTTTGTTGAACCTCTTGAGGTTTCTTGCGGCCCAGTGTTCCAATTTTTCCAAGTCTCCCTGGATCCTGTCCCTGCCCTCCAGAGTATCTACCATTCCCCCCAACTTGGTGTCATCCACAAACTTACTAAGCACGCAGTCTATTCCATCATCAAGATCATTAATGAAGATGTTGAATAGAACTGGCCCCAGGACCGACCCCTGGGGCACTCCACTCTTTACCGGTTGCCACCCAGAAATCGAGCCATTGATTCCTACCCGCTGAGCCCGTTGATCTAGCCAGTTTTCGATCCACCTTACGGTCCACTCGTCCAACCCATACTTCCTTAACTTGCCAACGAGAATGCTGTGGGAAACCGTATGAAAAGCCTTGCTAAAGTCAAGGTATACCACGTCAATGGCTCTTCCCGCATCCACAAATCCAGTCATCTCATCATAGAAGGAAATCAGGTTGGTCAGGCACGATTTGCCCTTGGTGAATCCATGTTGACTGTTCCTGATCACTCTATTTTCCTCCAAGTGTTTCAGGATGGATTCCTTGAAGACATGCTCCATGATTTTCCCAGGGATTGAGGTGATGCTGACCGGTCTGTAGTTCCCTGGATCTTCCTTTTTCCCTTTCTTAAAGATAGGTACTATATTTGCCTTTTTCCAATCCTCCGGGACCACCCCCGTTCGCCACGAGTTCTCAAAGATAATGGCCAGCGGTTCTGCAATCACTTCCCCCAACTCCCTCAGCACCCTCGGATGCAGTTCATCCGGCCCCATGGACTTATGCACATCCAATTTCATTAAGTGTTCCCTAACCTGGCTTTCCATCACCGAGGGCCACTCTTCTCTCCATTCCGCGTTACCCCGTGTAGTAGCCTGGGAGCTGGCCCTCCCTGTGAAGACTGAAGTAAAAAAAGCATTGAGTGCTTCAGCTTAATTTGCTTAATTAGCTTAATTTGAACTAGAAAAAGTTAGTTCAAACCAAGCAAGTGCCATTCCTGGCACTTGCTTAGTTCGAATTAGCGATCCCCATTCATTTCAATGGCTGGTTAGTTCAAACTAAGAAATTAGTTCGAATTAATATGGCCTCATTGGCTAATTCGAACTAGTTAGCTCAAATTAAAGCCTTACTTCTGAAGCCCTATTTGAATGTATTAGTTCAAATTAAGGAAGCCGTTAATTCGAACTAAGTAAAATCTAGTGTAGCCATGGCTTTAGTTAGTTCAAATTAAGCCTCCTTAATTTGAAATAGCTTGCCAGTGTAGACATAGCCAAAATGTTCAGTCTCATCAGCTGCAGTGATAACAATTTAATCAACACTTACGAACACTCCACTAACAGATATCACTTAGCCTTCAGCTTATTCCAGGCATCTTCCTGCCAATCTCAACCCTGTGCTCTCAGGATTTCCACTTCTAACTGAGATTGGTTTCAGGTATTTCCTCAGCTGTTCTGTTCTCAATTACCTTTGTCCTTATTGCTCTTTTTATAAAATCAGGATTCATTGCCTTCTGACACCACTCCACTGCTCACCTAAGAAAGTAAAGGAACAGGATTGAATTCTGGGAAATCTATCTTTATATTTTTAGTTTTCCTGAGCCAGATTCTCAGCTGATACAAACTGTCCTACCTACCGCTGACTTCAGTAGAGCTTGACCGCTTTATGCTAGCTGAGGACAGTGTCCCACAAATAGTCTAAAATGCATTGTTTATTTCTAATAAGAGATATTGCATTTAAAACATGTGTGTGTGTGTGTGTGTGTGTGTGTGTGTGTGTGTGTGTGTGTGTTGAAATAGATGTTTTTGCTTTATGGGTTATGTAATATTTTGCATGTATCCCATCCCCTTTCACAGATTATTGGCTGTATTTGGTTTCCTCACAAAGACATGCATGAAGTTACATGAAATTCACCAAAAGCTCAAACCAAATTCAATACTGAGCACATTATTATCAATAAAAGACACAGATGATCACTGTTGGATGATTACTGAGTGTGGCAATGATGATAAACTACTAATGGAAAGGATTAATTTACACTCCAAGAAAATGATGAGTGCAACTGGAATGAAATTTGATCTTGATAAGTTAAAAGATAGCTTTGTAAAGGAAGCATAGTAAGTGATGGTTGGAGGGAGGTTTGGGGCCATTAATGTGTGATGATCAAGAGTTCTCATTTCAGACTGAATGGAAAATATTCAAGGCAATACTACAAAACATAACAAACAAGGAGCCGTGTGGCACTTTTAAAGACTAACAAGCTTATTTTTCACCTGAGCTTTCGTGGCTGAAATCCCCCTTCATCAGATATTAGAAAATGGAAAACTTACAAAAAAGTTTAAGTTCTATGGAAAGACAATCAGGCCAACTATGCAAGTGGTAAGAACAAATGCCCAAAAGGTGCTAAAAGCATGAAAATAGCATTAAGAGAAAGTACTGAACCCAGATGTTCATCCGGAGGTAAGCGTTCTAGACATTTTAGATGAACAGGGCAACTTGCAAGGCAAAATGGGTAGCAGCACTGTATCACCATCTGAAGAAGAAGTAAAAAAAGAAACAAATTAGTTTTAAAAATGGGAAAGCTTCAGGAGTAGATGATACAACAACTGAGCTGCTAAAAGCTGGTGGAACATGTATTCTCAAAGCATTAGAAAAATATACAAGAAGGTCTGGGATCAAGGGGAAGTACCAGACAACTGGCTAAGGGCAATAGCTGTAACAGTCTTAAAAAAAAAGTTGATCCAGCCGATTCAAATAATAGAGGTTTGTACTTATTGTCAGTACTGAAAAAAAATCACGATGAAAGTAACTGACAATAGATTTAGTCCAGTTTTAGAGGAAGTAGTAGGTAAGGAAGAGTGCAGCTTCACACCAGACCAAAGTTGCATTGATCAATCATTTACACTCCTTCAGCTGATGGGAAAAAAGTAAATGTGGGGATTAAAATGTTTGTTGTTTTCATCAACTTCAAAAGAGAATTTGATTCAGGTGGGGGGGGGGGCATTATAGAAAGTAGAAAAACCACATGGAGATCCAGATAAGATAATTGTAATTATAAATCTTATGTACAAAGACTCCTGCAGTGCCATAACAATTGGGGAAAAATTAAGCAAGTGGTTCAAGTCAAAGGTTGGGATAAAACAGGAGGGCATGAAATCACTGTGCCTTTTCTTCATATTCTTAAACATGATTTTACAAAAAATGTTAGGCAAATTGTAGGATAAGACATTGGACAATAAAAATGCAACTTCCTTAATTTATGCATTAGACCTATTTAAATTAATGCTGATACTTTTTGCTACCTTGGAAAATTGTTGCTGTCAAGTTGTTGGACTTACACTAAATGCAAAGACGACAAAGTGGTTGCATCTTGGAAAAGATGCAAAGACAATAAAGGGTTGAACTGTCATAGAAGTTGTAGAACAAGTAGATTCTTACATACCTAGGAAGCTTGATCAGTGTCAATGTTCCATCAGTGATGAGTTAAAAGGAGACAAGCCTTAGCCACAAATGTGGCACAGAAACTGACAAAACTGTGGACTAATAAAAATATTATGCTTGATACCAAAGTGAAAATTTATCAAACCAGTGTGATAAACATTATTTATGGTCTGGAAGCCGCTGCATTAAAAGAAACAGTCATTAAAAGGTGGGAGGCAGCAGAGAAAAGAGTCCTTTGAAATACAGTAGTCATAAAGTGGAATGATGTTAAAACAAATCAAGAAGGTAGAAGGAGAGTAGGATGGGAAGTCAGTGAATGGGATTGGATACAATTGAAAAGAATGAGATGGTGTAGATGCTGTAGAAGATAAATAGGATTCTAAAGAGAATAATGCAAATACCACCAAGGTCAATCTGACTTATAGCCCAAGCACAAACTAGATGGTGGGAAATTGTATGCAGAAATATGAGTTGGTGAGTTTAATTGAGGAGCAAGCCATAGACAAGAATGAATGGTGATGCTATACTGCTCCCCATAAAGATGCTCTAGATGAAAAGAGGAAGAAAGTTCCTGGTTATTGGAAATGCAACTTGCTCTGAGACTATTTACATGAGGAAGAATTATTGCCTTGCAATTCTGAATTATTTTCTGTATTATTTATGAGCTTCTTCATCATGCAGGTTGAATTAAGTTTACCTTTATTCCATTTAACTCCATGAGTTGGCTGATACTTTATAATAGCAGTGGGAACAAGAGACAGAGAGAGTGGATGTGCAAGCTCATGCTTGATTTTTCTTTTAAATCAGAGAGTAGACTATTTTCATCTGAAACAGTCAGAGCCTGATTCTCCACTGCCTTGTTATAATCATTAGTAATTACACCTATGTAAAATATGTGCAGACATCTATCAAATGAGAATGGCAATGTGTTACACTCATTTTGGATTCACTTTCACAGGTGTAAAACAGTACAAGATGCAGAGCAGTGAAAAGTCAGGCATTTGGGTTTTTTGCGTCTGCCTGTATCTTTCTTCTATGTCTAGCCATCTAACTATCAAAACCAATCTCTGAAGTCCATAACTGCCATTATATTTGAACATTTAATTGTTATCTAGGTGATATACAAATGTATCTAGCATTTCTCCTCTAAATATATTTCGTTTGTGATCCATCTAGTTTGGTATCCTTTCTCTGACCGTAATCAGCACAAGATACTTCAAAATCATTGTAGGATACTCTGTAGTCCACATTAACGGAATAATTTGAATTAACTGGCAATTAGTAGTTGGTAGATGAATTGAAGTATAAAGCACTTATTTATTTTTTTCATTCTATCTAAGGTAACCATGGATATTCTCATTGTCCATATAAATGCTTAATCCTTTGTTAAAATTCTGCTAGACTCTTGGCCTCAACTGTATCTTGTGGCAATGAGTTCCACAGGATAATTATGCATTGTGTTAAAATGTATTTCCTTTTACTGTTGGAGAACAGATGACAAAGAACCGTATGAAGAAGACTAACTAACAATTTCTATTACTCAGTCCCATGTGCTTTTTGGGCTTAGTGCCATCTCTTGCAATTGGCTTTGATAATATCATACCAACTTCAGTTCTAAAAGTCTTGCATGTTACTCTGCCCATTGTTTGATCAGTACTTTGGCCATGATGCTAAGATTCCTTCCTTTCATTCACAAAAAACACTGCCATACTGAGATCTAAGCCAAAGAGGCTTTATATGAATGTGCTAACATTTTCATTACCTTTAGGATCAATTATTATGACTCATCTTCAGATCTTTAGGTATGTGCTATTATAAATTGCTAGCTCATTCATGTGTATGCTACCACTGCGCTGATTCTTACCAGATATTGATTATTTGACAGAGTATTAACATTTCATCATCAGTATCTCATTGAACTACTCTGCTGACACAGAGTTCTTTTGCCAGTGTGCATTATTCCTAAACATTAGCCCTTTGAGACTCGATTTTCTCTCCAACAGTCATATCCTACTTGCCTCCTTAGATAAGCAATCTGCTTAAACTCAGTGAGATTTATGCCAAGGTGATTAACACTTCTGGGGGTCCAGGGTTATGAAGTGCCTCACTGCCACCTACCCTCAGGGTCAGGAAGCCTGGACTGTGCCTGCTGTGTGTCAGTCCCCTGACTCCAGCAATTGTGGGCAAAAAAAGGACTCCCCTCTCAGCCTAGACAGCCTCCCCAGTCCCTCTGTAGGTTAGCGATAAAGATGGTCCAACCACCAAGCCCTACTGGGCAGCTTTGTTACCCACCTCTAGGGTTTACGTTGAGTGGGTTCTATGGGAGGGTAGAGAGAGGGGAGGGGTGAGGGCCCACCCCTCCTTCCACCCCTCCTGCCCCTCACTTCTAGACCTCCAGATCTTTTCATCTGGTCCTAGCCCTACAAGAACCCCCTCTTCCCCCCAGCCGACCCCTCCACACACATTGAACCAGCTGAGAGATTTACAACAGTTGAGAGATTTAAACTTTCAAACTGCAGCAAGGGCACTGCTCGTGCTTCTCATTTCCTCGCCCTCAGGTCCTTCCCTGACACTAAGTGGTAGAAATTTTTACCACCTCTCTAGGGTGGGAAACTCCACCCTAATCTGTTTTCTACCTTGATTCCATGACCACTGGGGATATCAATTCATAGAATCATAGAATAATAGGGCTAGAAGGGACCTCACGAGGTCATTTAGTCCAACCCCCTGCTAAAAAGCAGGACCACTCCCACTAAATGACCCAAGCCAGGGTTTTGTCTAACTGGGCCTTAAAAATCTCCAAAGATGCAGATTCTACCACTTCCCTAGATAACCCATTCCAATGCTTCACCACCCTCCTACTGAGAAAGTTTTTCCTAATATCCAACCTTGACCTCCCCAGCTGTAATTTGAAACCATTGCTCCTTGTTCTGTCCTCTGTTACCATCGAGAACAGCCTACCTCCCTCTTCTTTGGAGAACCCCTTCAAGTAGTTGAAGGTTGCTATCAAATCTCCCCTCAGTCTTCTCTTCTGTAGACTAAATAAGCCTAGTTCCTTCAGTCTCTCCTCATAAGTCATGTATCCCAGCCCCCTAATCATTTTTTGTTGCCCTCCACTGGACTCTTTCTAATTTGTCCACATCCTTTCTGTAGTGGGGAGCCCAAAACTGGACACAGTATTCCAGATGCAGCCTGACCAGTGTCGAATAGAGGGGAATTATCACATCCCTCGATCTGCTGGCAATACTCCTACTGATGCAGCCTAATATGCCATTGGCCTTTTTGGCAACAAGGGCACACTGTTGGCTCATATTCATCTTCCCGTCCACCATAACTCCCAGGTCCTTTTCTATAGCGCTGCTAATTAGCCGATCGGTCCCCAGCCTGTAGCAGTCCATGGGATTTTTTCGTCCTAAGTGTAGGACTTTGCACTTGTCTTTGTTGAACCTCATGAGGTTTCTTTCGGCCCAGTGTTCCAATTTGTCCAAGTCTCCCTGGATCCTGTCCCTGCCCTCCAGAGTATCTACCATTCCCCCCAACTTGGTGTCATCCACGAACTTACTAAGTACGCAGTCTATTCCATCATCAAGATCGTTAATGAAGATGTTGAATAGAACCGGCCCCAGGACTGACCCCGGGGCACTCCACTTGTTACCGGTTGCCAACCAGATGTCGAGCCATTGATTCCTACCCACTGAGCCCGTCGATCTAGCCAGTTTTCGATCCACCTTACGGTCCACTCGTCCAACCCATAGTTCCTTAACTTGCCGACGAGAATGCTGTGGGAAATTGGTGGCTCCTTCATGAACATGAGTGTGTGCCTGGCGCAGATCAACCCTCATCCTGATGCCTACCTTTTCAGTGGTGTGAGGGAAACCCTGGCACACATCCATCTGGAATGTGCCAAGTTGCATCCCCTTTTCCTGGTCCTCCAGAATCTGTTCCTGAGGTTCTGAGTGGACCTCTCCCCTCAACTTTTGATCTACACACATGCCATCCATGGCCCCCAAAAGTCACAAGATCTGCTTGTCAACCTCTTCTTATCACTGACCAAAGTGGACATCTATGAGACCAGAGAGAAGATGTTGGCTGAGAGAGTGCTTTGTGACTGTGGGGACTATTTCTGTTGCTTCCTCCATTCATACTTCTGGGCAGAATTCCTCTGAGACACATCCACTGGCTCCCTTGATACCTTTTAGAAGCACTGGGTGCTGTATGGGTTTCTCTGCTTGGTATCTCCGTCAGGTTCCCTACATTTCACTCTTTGACACACACACTTTTTCCTGTTTTTTCATCAGATGACCCCCGTAATCAGTTTGGTCTTGTGTTCAGTAGGTCCTCCCCTTATGCTAGAACAGGGGTAGGCAACCCACGGCACACGTGCCAACAGTGGTACTCGAGACCATTCGGATCAGCACATGCACCCACTGCAGCACCACAGAAATCACTGCTCCTGCCACTGAAAGCCACTCTGGGAGGCTTCTTTTGATGGTGGCTGGGGCACAGGAGGTCCCGCCATGCTCATGCCCCACGTATGCCACAGAAAGAAGCTGCCCAGAGTGGCTCTTCTCCACGGCATGCCATTGGCAAAAGGAGCCACTCTGGGCAGCTTCTTTTGTGGCACACCTGGGGACCTCCCCATCCCCAGGCATGCCACTGAGAGGAGCCGCTTTGGGCTGCCTCTTCCCATGAGTGGCTCTTTTCAGTGGCATGCCTGGGAAACACTTCCCTCCCCCTTTCCTCGCCAGCTGTGGCCACTGTTGAATTTTTAGGCGGCCACCACCTTTTTTGATGGAGGAGGCTGCAGGCACCACCTGAGGGTCAGGGAGGAGCGGCCAGTATGGGGGGTGGCAAAGGTTGCCAACTCCTGGGCTAGAAGATGTCTTTCAGCAGAGGACAGATTCATGCCCACCCACTTCCCAAAACACAATAGGACCAAGCTCTCCCAGCACCCCACTGCAGTGTCCAGCCCCTGTTGCACTGAACACACGTATCCTATTAACTGCTCCTAAAGATGCAGTACACAACAGCTTACCACTTGCCCTTCAGCTCACTGCTCTATTTAACACACAGCACTTAAACAAAGCTTTCCTTGTTTTCACTATTAACCTACCTAAGTATAGAGATTTGAGTAGCAAGCCAAAGTATTGGAAATAAATGGATACATGTCAAATAAAATTACTGGACACTTTCTAAAGCATAGACTTTCCTGCCTGATGAAGTTATGCTCACCCAAAGGGTTTGTCTACACTGTTAACTTACGTTGTCATAGCTACGTCTCCTGAAAAATCCACTCCTCTGAGAGACGTAGCTATGCTGACCTAATCCCTGGTGTAGAAATCATTAGTTTGATGGGAGAATTCAAATACAAAATTGAAGAACTAATAACTGTGGCATGTAACCTATTGCTTAAATCAGCCTCTGTATCAGATGACTAGTGGATAGCTAATGTAAAGTTAATTTTTTAAAAAGGCTCCAGGAGTGATCCTGGCAATTACAAGCCAGGAAGGCTAACTTCAGCATCAGGCAAATTGGTTGAAACTATAATGAAGAAAAGAAATATCAGACACATTGATGAACACAATATGTAGGGGAAGAGAAAATCCCACTTTGTCAGATGCTTGAAGCTTGAGGTTCATGCAATAAATAAATTTGTTAGTTTTTAAAAGTGCCACCAAACTCCTTGTTTGTTTTGCTAAATTACTCAAGATAATTAAGTCCAAAGCTGACTGAGAAGAGTTATAAAAGTATCTCACAAAACTGGGTACTGGGCAACAAAATGGCAGATGAAATTCAATGCTGATAAATTTAAAGTAGTGCACATTGGAAAACATTATTCCAATTGTACATACACACTGATGAGGTTTATGTTAGTTGTTACTATTCAAGAAAGATACATTGAGTCATCACGAATAGTTTTCTGAAAACATTTGCTCAATATGCAGCAGCAGTCAGAAAAGCTAACTGACCATTAGGAACCATTTGAAAACAGAGAAATAATAATAAAGAACATATTATAATTTCACTACATAAACCCATGGTACTCCCACCACTTGAATTCTGCATGTAGTTCTTCTTATTCCACCTCAAAAAAGTTATTAGAATTGGAAAAGATACAGAGAAACGCGACAAAAATAATTAGAGGTAAGGGACAGCTTCTGTACAAGAAGAGATTAAAAAAATGTGGGTCTGTTCATTTTAGAAAAGAGATGAGTAAAACTTGATGATATCAGATTATAACTCCCAGTGATGACTGAAACTGGAGATATTCTAAACAAAGAGAGCTTGTCGCTCTTTCTATCACTTCACACTGACTCAGCTGACATTGTAGGCTTCACGGTGACACATTGAGTGATAGCTCTGGAATCTTATTACACAGATTAGCCAACCAGGGCTCTTTCAGTTTGGTTAAGAATAACAACTATATTTCAGAAGCATTACAAAATGCTGTGCTGGCGCTAAACGTACTTAAATGATCTTCTTACTCTTCTGTAATCCTCTTAATTGTGAGGTTCCTAATGTACTACTCTCTGTGAATAAAAGGGTCCCACTGAGCAGATTTTGAAACAACAAATCAGTCAGCAGTTTTGGTCATCTCATAAAGCAGCTAAACATTTAAGGCAGTAAAACTATTTGATATTTCACATACCTTCATCATAGAGCTATTAAATTTCTGATTTGCAGGGAGGCAGCCACTTCTAATACCCCAAAGAGCTATTGCAATGTTAAGCTGGTAAAATTGTTTTAGGTTCACCCATAAATTAGACTCTAGCTCAATCACACACATTCTTATCTAAGTGCAAGCTGCAGAAACATGGTCCCAGTGGACCTGTGATAATATTGGCAAGCAGACTCCTCAGTATGATACAATTAACTTAGTTTTATTTATCATCTGAACCAAGTAATCAAGTTAAGTTTTGAATATAAAGATACATAATGTAGGTTTTCTGATACTGTTCTTAGAATGTGAAATTGATGATGGCTTTTTAAAAAACTGGGCTATATTTAAATCGTTGCTTACTGGTCCATGCTAGTGGGTGCTTGCTTGAAGAAAGCTTCCTAATGGAAGCATAGATTGTAATGTGCTATACTAGGTCAGTGAATTCTTCCCAGTAGCCACTTCTGACAGTTGTTTAGAGGTCATGGACTCATTTTCATGGGAAGGAAACTTTCTCCACTGTCCTCTTTTAACAGAGCTGCTAAAATTGCAGCTTAGCATGCCTAGGCACCTTCACATTGATTTACTTCCTGATGCCTCCTTCCAGCCTTTTCATCTTTCAGCCTATGCTTTTTCCTCCAGGTTTCCTGAATGTTACTATAGGAGGGAAATAATTTGCAGATAGATGATGCAAGCTGGAATGCACTACTCCTATCCCCTGTGCTGCCCAGCACACTGAGAGTCAGTCTACATTTACAAATTAAGTCGACTTAAGGAGGCTTAAGTCGACTTAATTTACTCTGCGTCTACACTGGGCTTTTCTTAATTTGACTTAAGCTGCTCCTAAAGTCGAATTAAGGAAAAGCTAGTTCGAATAATAACACCTCGTTTTAATTCGAACTAGCGCTTAAGTCAACTTTATTAAGTTGACTTAAGCCACTGGAGATGTGGAATAGGGCCTAGTTGGACCTTTTTAAGTCAACTTAAAACGTAAAGTCGACTTAATCAGGCCAAAAAGGGGCCACATCTACACTTGAAAAGTTAAGTCAACTTTTGTTAAGTCGACTTAATACGGTCAACTTTAAGTCGCCTTACAGACGACTTCATAAAGTCGACCTAACTTTTCAAGTGTAGACATAGCCTGAGAGTGTCAAAGTGAGTGGTTCATCTCTTTTCTAGACATCTGTTCCAGGAGGTGGATTAACCTGATGTGTAGTGCGCAATTGCCCTTGTGCACATAGACCCCAGGTCTGGGTAGTCTGCACAAAGGCGTAAATGGTTTTCTTACTATTATGTTTGCAATACATATGCAGAGATAGATTAAAACAAATATTCTTGCTGAAAAGTTACAACATAATAGTCTTTATTTTTTTTAACTTCAGAATGATAACACACTAGGATCCAAAACCAGGGAAAGAGAAAACAGACTGCTCCCTAAAACACAGAGGCAGACCTCACTCCACCTTTGCATTGGCTATTTATCTGGTAGATCCAGATCAAACACTTCCATATGGAGCCCCCTAGCCTGCAAGCATCTCCTGGAACAAACCCTGTAATGTAAAATGACAGCTTACAATTCTAACAGAATTTTCAATACACCACATACACTTCCCTTTATGACTCTGTTTGGGTGCATGTCCTGAGACAAAAAACTAGCCCTTGAGTACATTCTGACACCCCTGAGTCTCTTATTTACCTATGCTTCTTTATTCAAATGGTATAACTTGAGGAGTAAAGTACTGATCAACCTGAATAAGGGTCAGAGAATCAGGCCCTAAATAATTATATACAGGTTGAAAAACTTAATACTTGTTATAATTTTGTCTTTGGTATAGTTAGCAATATACCAAATAATAATATGAATTTGGTTATTTCCTGTGTTCATTTTATTGTTAATAGTTGGTGTTATTAAGAGTTGGAATGTTAATATTTGGTGCACAGCACAAAATGCTTCAGAAAATGGTAGTTTGGCTGTGTTTAAGGTAAATAAAATACATCTCGGACCTTCTGTTTTTGGAACTCATGCCTACTGCTATATTATTCTTGTGGAAAAGGTGAAAGTGATATTGCTTCATTTCAGGCGTTGTATTGACCAGGCTGCAAGGTGTGATGTTCCCATGTGTTAGCTAAGACATTCTAACTAATATAATTACAAAGTCTAGTCTAGACACTGCCTTTTGCATAGGATGAGCTGGGCAGGTTAAAGCCTGGACTCACCTGTAGGCTTTAACTCAACTAGCTTCACACAAGCTAAAAGCGAAGTGCCTTGACATGTGCTGACTTCACATCTTTAAATCCTGCTGTAGGCAAGGTATCAAGGCCCGGGGAGGAAGAGGAAGATTGTGGTTGGACCCTATGACACATTGTTTAGAGCAGTGGCATATAAGGACCCTTTGATGGCTGTCAATAGGGACACCTCAAATTATTTTCATTGTCCTACACTGGACATTCACTTCTTTCTGTGCTATTCTGCCCCCCCCCCCTCCCTCCCATACACACACACAAAAAGAAGCTCATCTATTTGTCTTGACAGAGAAAAGATTAAGAAGTGACTTGATTATAATTTATAAGTACCTACTTGGACTTTGGTTAGCAGAGAGAGGTATAAGAGAGGTATAAGTAACATGATCCAATGGAATCCATTGGTGGATTCTCTACCACTAGCAATTTTAAAATTAAGTTTGGATGTTTTTCTAGAGTTTCTAGTTTTGCTGTAGGAATTATTTTGGGGAAGTTGTATGTCCTGCCCTATACAGGAGGTCAGACTAGATGATCCACAGTAGCCCCTTCTGGAATCTATGAAGGGTCTAATTTTTCAAAGTGACCACCTGAAACCATACCTGTAAATTCTGCACACACAAATGACCCCTTTTGAATGCAGTTATCTACTGCCTAAGTGATTGTGGCTTAAATGTCCTGATTTGCCAAAGCTGAATCAAGCTGAATTCCACTTTCAGATTGAGATCACATTTATAGTGTCTGATTTTCAGAAATAAATGGGCAGACCATGTGCTCAGGACCTCTGGAAATGAAGCCAGTATCATTTTCCCTTCCAAATGCAGTCACACAGCTCATTTGCTTTTCTCACCACAACTACATATTGAGCAGATGTCTTCAGTGACCTGTCCATGATGATACAGTCAAAGTGCTACTTTAATTTCACCACAGCAGATGGCACAAAGCAGGTAAGAGAATCATCTGCTATTAAAGGAAGGAAAGCATGGGACAAATAAATGGCCTTTTTATTTAGGGAGAAAATAAGACAGTGAAAAGAGGTTGGTATGAAGCAAAATAAAAGGTAAACAAATAAGCGACAGATAGAAAAAGATTAAAATTAATGAAACACTAAAAGGGTACAAAGTGATAAGTTGGAAACAGTCAACTTTCAAATGAGAGCAAAGATTATATAAAATCAGGCAGAGGAAATTATTCTGCTTAAAAACAAACACACAGAAAAATGTAAAGGAATAATGAAGCTGAGAAGAGAGTAGAATGTTTTAAGCAATGTCTGTGGCTGCAGAATTTGCAGTAGAATCCACTCTTTGCTACATAAAAACTTAAAGATGTGCACTGAATACAAACCAATACTGCTGTCTCTCTGAATCTGTAAGCAGCTGGGAACAGTTGCCCTGAGTTAACTATACCAGTCATCTCAATGTGATGTAACAGCTGAAACACCAAGCTAAACTGCGTTACTGAGATGGAACTCTGAATTGTCCTCCACATCATTTAGATCTTCCCAGCTGCCAAAAACTCCAGCTTCTCCCACAAACAATTTCCACAACACAGTTCTATACTTTCAATACAAAACTCTGACACAAAAAAATGGAAAATGTGAAAGCAGGTTAAAAAAGATTATGTTTAATTTCAAAAGAAATAATAGGCTACTCTATTGAAAAAAACTATTCAGTTTCATAATCAGTTACAAATACATTTTAAAATTGTAAATAGTATCTGCCATAAAATTTTCTTGTTTGTTACACCCACTGTTATACAAACCAGAGTCTTTACTGCAAAATTCAGGTTAATTTTGGATGCCGTAGAGTATGTGGGTCTTTGACTGTTAGGCTATGTCTACACTTGAAAGTTAGTTCGAATTAAGGAAGCTTATTCGAACTAATTTAAGCCTTGGCCACACTAGGCTTTCATTAGTTCGAATTAAGGGCTTCCTTAATTCAAACTAATAAATTTGATTGCTTAGCTCGAATTAACTGTTAATTCGATCCATTAATTCGAACTAAGTCAAATGTGGCCATGTTAGTTCGAACTAATCAGCAGATTGACCTTCCTGCAACTGAAAAATTCGAACTAAGCAAGTGCCCTGCATGGCCATGGCTAGTTCGAATTAGCATTCTAGTGGGGCCATGCTAGTTCGAATTAAGTTAATTCTAATTTTAGTTAGTTCAAATTAAGTTAATTCGAACTAACTAAAATTAGTTCGAATTAGTTAGTTCGAATTAACTAATTCGAACTAGCTTTTGTTAGTGTAAAGATAGCCTTATTTATTTTCCTGTGTCTACACTGTTGCTATAATTCTCTTGAAAGCAACAACTCCTGTTAGTACTTGCTGGATTGGATCTCGTTGACCATATATGTGGCATTTATTCCACAAGGGGAAACTGGCTCTATGTGCCTGTCTCCAACATTCAGGAACATCAGGAGCAAATGGTACGTGCTGTATTGAGATCATGCAAAATTCTATACAGCATATCATGGGAGCAGAGATAAAATTAATATATTTATCTGGCAGCCAAATGCAACCATTTCCAAGTAGGTGATATGTGCTTCTGGTTTCTGCTTTTCATCTGAAAACTGGCAGCCATATTTTGCAAACGCTGGAGTTTATGCACAGTCTTCTCAAGCAAATCACTTAGCACTGAATAGCATTAATGCAGTCTGGAGGTAATAACAGCACAGATAACCATCGCAGGCTCTGACTGGGGAAAGAGAAATGATGAATGCAGCCCTCAGTCGCTGAAGGCGGTATTAACCACATCATTTACATTGTTCCTCGTAAGAGAAAGTATGATCTGAAAATGTCATGGTTTTCTTCCTCTGATGCAGTGAGATGTTCATTGCCAGCAGGCAGACATAACAAGCAATAATAATTAGGCCCTGCCCACATTAAGGGGAAAGGAAAAATATTTGCATTTTATCAGCAAAGCGAAGACCTCAAAATGTAGCACTAGCCCTTTTACAAGACCTGATGACAATAGCATTAACAATTCAGTAGGAACAGAGAGAAATGTGGGTATCTTAAGGATAACAATGAAATCAGGAATGATAACACAGAAGAGTGGTCTGTCAGTTTCCTATTCGCTATACGCTGTATAGCACATCAGTGGTCTTGCTGGGTCTAGGCACATATGGCACAAGTTCTGAGTCTCAGCACCAGTGTACTGAGTCTGGTGGGGACCTGGGTCCTGGCAGCGGCAGGATCTGGCCCCAGCCAAGGACCTGGGGTGGGGCCACTGGCAGCGGCAAGATCCAGTGCTGGCCCTGACTCCAGCCAGGGACCTGGAGCCAGACCCCTGGCAGTGGCAGAATCTGGCCCTGACCCTGGCCAGGGTCCTGTGACCCAGCCACTGGCAGCCACCAGTAGTGGCAGAATCCAGCCCCGACCCCAGCCGGGAATCCATGGCCGGGCCACTGGCTGGCGGTGGCAGGAACCTGATCCAGGCCCTGACCAGGGACTTGGGGCTGGATTGGGGCCGGAGGCCAGAATGGGTCCAAGGGACAGCCCTGGCCCTGAGGCCTGAATCTATTTTGGGGGCAGTGACGCCCCTGTACCACATACATGGAAGTGATATTCATCTTGTACTCCCAAGCACCAGAACAGAATATGGAAGTTCATATAGCTTCTAGCAATACCCCTACGGGTGACATGACCAACATAGAAATGGGGCCTAACAGCAGCCTTCTCCTGAGGCCAATGGTACTAAGGGATGTCCTTGTGAATATGACTATTGAGGTCTTTGATTAAGCAATGGAGTCAGACTCATTATAACTTTGTCTCACTAGATAAATTTGGACAACAGACCACAAGGAAACGATGCCCATCCTTAGACCCAGACAGTTTTCTGGAATATGGTTCAAAGATAACCATTGCCATGCAGTTAAAAAAGTGTTATATAACTGATCTTAAGCCCCAGCTCATCACCTTTAATGTGATCACTGGGATTGCAAATTTACAGTTTCAGAGCTGGAAGCCACCTGTGGCCACCTCTCAAACAGGCTGTACTCCTGATAACAGGATAGCTTTAGGGAGCTTCTCAGCCTGGGCATCGCTGCATCTCCTACAAGGAAGGTATTTTTAGGAAGGACTCTATTGTGCAGGGAGACAACCCTGGGAATGGTCAGGAAGCTCTAGGTGTTGAGATTGCTAGATGTGTGCAAAGCACCACAGCGCTAATACAAAATTTTTTAGAAGTGTGGCTGCACACATCAGGCAATGCCGAAGAAATAATTCACAAACTTCAAGCTACGAGAAAGCTGCCAGAGGTGTCACTCAGCTTGTGTGACTGAGCACGAGAGCACAACGTCAAATGCAAAGTGTAGATGATGAGTGTCAGAGGTTGTCCCCAGCAGGAACAACAACAAAAATGAAAAAAAAAAAAAAAAACACAACTGGGTCAGATTGCCTTCCCAGTTTTAGGCACTAGGCTGAACAAGTTTCAGCAGATATCTTTCTGCTTAAGGGTTGGGCCCCAAGTAAAACCCATACCAGGGAAAAACAAAGGATCAGAAAGAGTCCTCAGAACATCTCAGGTTTAATCTCACTTGGGGAAATTCATAGATTTCAAGGCCAGAAGAAGGGACCATTGTGACCATCTAGTCTGACCTCTTGTATAGCACAGGCCTTAGAAAGTCCCCCAAATAATTCTAAGACCATATCTTTTAGAAAACACCCAGTCTCAATTTAAAAATTGCCAGGCATGGAGAATCCACCATGACTCTTGGTAAATTGTTTCTATGGTTAATTTCTCTCACAGTTGAAAATATACACTTTAATTCCAGTTTGAATTTGTGTGGCTCCAACTTCCAGCCCATTGGATCGTGTTTAAGGCTAAGATTCTGTAATGGGTATTTTTAGTAAAAGTCAGGGACAGGTCACGGGCAAGAAACAAAAATTCACAGATGTCATGGAGTGGGGGGAGGTGAGAGCTGGGGGTTGGAGTGAGGGAGGAGTAAGAAACTGGGCTCCCTGCTGGGAGTTGTGCAGAGCTGAGAGTGCTGGTTCTCAGCCCCATTGCCCTTCTTCAGTTGGTAGAAGCGCTCCTGGTGAGAACATGCACCAGATTTATCGTGTAGACATGCCTTTAATTCACAGCCTGGTTCCTGTTTCCCTCCATGAGCCAGCACTGGTGCATGGCCCAAAACACAGAGGACTCAGAATCTAGTCTCCATCCCTGCAAGCCCACGTGCAGAGGAGTGTGAGTAGTTGTCCACAGGCAGCTGCTCTTCCCCACCACCACCTGCACAGACTTTGGTGATGTGTTACAGTGCAGGAGAATATGAGCGGTTTCTCTTGTCCCCTTACTTCCTTCTCTGAATACTGTGTTCAAGGAATAATATTCATTCAACCTGCTCTAGTTACTAGACAACAGAGAAGCAATTATCTTCAAATTCCGCAGGGCAAGATTTATAGCCCAGTGCACAAGGTCCCAGAAAGCTCTACATAGTAGTGACTGTACTGGCTGCCTCTGCAGTGGTGTAAGCCATGTTCCATGTTGTGCCCATCCTGCACATACCTTGTGTGCTTAAATAATTGGTGTGGCTCCTACTTCACCCCCTGAAGAAGTAAAAGAAGCAGATACAACCCCACAGTCCTATGTGGATTCTAAAAGTCCCTGGAGAAATCAGTATCTATACTCATATTGTAACCCAGTGTGAGTTCCTTCTCATGCTGTGCCACCTCACCACCTCTTCCAATGTAGGCTGCCATGCACATTCTTGAATAGGGATGCCAGGGCAAACTGACATAGCTGTGCATATGGCACAGGAGACAACATCTGCAGCATATGCGCTACCACCTGGAGTTGATGTTGAGTGCACAATTGCATAATCTTGGTCTCTTTTGGGTGTTTCAATCCATATTTGCATATTGCACTATGTCACTGGGACACTATGTAAACTATGCAGAGCTGGGTGCCACCTTTCATGACTCTGTGAATCAGGATAAATGTCTTAGTGCTTGTTGCCTTGAACTTTTTCTTTGTGATCCAATGAGCTAGCATGAACCAGATGACAATTTTCCCTATATTCTGAAAAGAAGTTAATTTCGAGACCTTGAAACCAAACAGGAAAGGGATGGAAAGCATCTAAAACATATTGAATATGACAAGATGCCAGAGGATTGTCATATGTCAAGAAAATGCATTGCTCACATCTGTTATACTAATTATTTAGCATGACATTCCAGTGTGACAGGAATGACAATATCCTGGACAAACTTTATGGGAGTCAAACCTTGTTGAATTTGGGTTAGGTGCTTAGGAATCATTATATTAAAATACAGATGTTTAGTTATTATATGCATGAGCTTCAAAGGAATTTTGAGGACAACATGTGGGAAATGAATTTCTTAGGAAACACTTAGGGTGCTGGAAATGCAAATGACCCACCTCCTAATCCATCATTTCAAAGATGCACCTTTAGCAGAAAACCCATTATTTGGTTGATTAGCTATTCACAGTCTTTTCAAAGGCCTAAACTGGATAAATGAGTGACTCACAGACTCACGCGGGATCTTACTCTGAACAAAGGGTGTTAAGAATCTCAGGTTAGTGTTATGGATGTGTGCATATTTTAATTCTTTTTTTATGTTTTTTCTATAATTCCTTTATCTCAAAAATAAGATGTGCTTGGTTAGAGAGTGCAGTATAGTAATTTATAACTGTGGCCATTACACTGTGTATCTCCTCTGAAGAAGCCTTCTTAGGCAGTTTGTATAGCTAGGGGATCATGCAGACTGTAGGACCAAAATCAGAAGGGGGAGAGACATGAGTCTTCACTGAGGAAAGGATATGATTGAGGAGCTGAGAGCCTGAAGTGGGTGCCCTTGCTGACTACAAAGGGGGAATATGGGTTCAGTTGCCCTAAACTGTGACACTGAAATGCAATGCAAAGCCTGAAGAAATGGACTTTGCACTGTGGATAGCTATAATAGGATTGGGGGGAAGTGGTGGCGGCGGACAAAATTTCCCCACATTCTCCATGACACAAAGTGGTTCAGTGATACAGCTACTTTATTTGGACAAGGCTGTAGACTCATCATTTGCTCTTAAATTATTACACCTTAAAAAGTCGGCTTATTTAACTAATGTCTTCATTCATTAGACCAGCTCTTTACTTCATTTTAAATGAATGAATGAAACAAACAGAGAAGCATTAGAAAGAATAAGAATTCAGGCTGAAACTATACCTGTTCTGGGAGTACATAGCCCATGTTTCAGTTCAGTTCACTAAACTATAGGTTTCCAGACTATGATCTGTAGAATATTGGTCGTCTGTGAAGCATTTGCTAGTAGTCCATGAGCTCTGGCTGCTTTTGTGATGTTAGCTCCAACTCCTCTCTGTTTCCAAAAAAAGATACAATAAATACTTTCCCAAGAATTGCTGTAGTTGCACCGCAGGGATGTTATATGATAGCAAACAGCAGGGGTGATGTCCACAGGATAACAGTGTAATGCATGTGATGAAGAGGTTTGAGACCTCCCTTGCTGCACATGAGAAATGCATTTTGTACTTGCAAAATGATCTCTCTATGAGGCCTATGCAACAAACCATGTAGGTGTCATGTGAAATTTCCCCCATTCCCTCACAAAATGCACCTGAATATTCCTGAAGGATGAGAGGAGGCGTTGTAAAGGGATCACGACCTACCATCTCCGATTTAGCACTAGAGCTTAACACCTACAAAATCCAATGGAAGTCTGTGTCTTTATGGTATTAGGGTTTTAATTTTTTTGTATAGAAAGAAGTGCATGGTTCTTATAAAACAATAATTTTATCAAGGACTAAACAAACTCACAGAACCATATGGAATGTGTAGTTCTCAGTTACAGCAACAGATGTGGACTGCCATATATAGCTCTCTCTTTCTCTCCCCCTCCTAAGATCATCGACTTACAATCTTGTCATGTGTCCTGAATTTCTGTGCTTTCAATTACAGCTACTTTGAAGTGACTCACTGCACTTACCTGCTCCACTGTCAGGCCAGGGCTACTCATATTTAAAAATATAGTTCACAGAACTATGTCAGCTGACAAGGGCAGTGCATTGAGTCAGCTCAAGGTGCCCATCAATGAAAGCATAAAAATGCAGGACATACGCAAAAGTGTGAATAAGTGAAATATCTTTATTTATTGTTAACTTTAGAGCTTTTATATTTTTCATGCAAGGACCCCACGTAGCCATTCTAAACAATGGCTGGAGGCAGCCACTATTACAGCTATGATGGAGTGAGTCACCCTGACCTTTCTCTTTTTTCTAATAGAGGCTTACGTGATGTTCGTTGGAACTGAGTAATTGCTACTCTAGTTCTACGCCATTGCAGGTCCATTAAAATCAGGTAAGCTGGACCTATTCCTTGCCTCTTTCTTTATTATTTTCCTTATTGTGAAATTAAAATAATCTTGATTGAAAATCCA
>ML685790.1:6318125-6328139 GCA_007922175.1 Pelusios castaneus | reverse complement strand
GCTCAGTCCAGGGGAGCCACCAAACCTGGCAGCTCCCATAATAGTCATATGTCATATAGACATATTTGACAGCTCCAATGTCCCAGAGTGCCCTCGATTGGCACTCTGGGACATTTCCAGAGGTTGTCTATCTCAGAAAAAGCATACACTCAAGCATTACTGCGGAATAGCTGTTCTGCAGTAATGTTTACCACTCTTGTGTTGAGTGGTTTTACTGTTGCGCGGCAAGATGGTGTTGCTGCGCAACAAGAAAAATGATCGTATGTACACAGTCAGCTTTATTGCGCGATAAGGCTTCTTATCGCGCAATAAAGTGATCGTGTGTACATAGCCTAAGTCCTCAACATTTGGGTGTAGTTCTACATGAGGAATATCCTCACTTCTCTTATCCAGGCTGTTGTCATCATGGCGTGCACCAATTATTGCAACATCCTTTTCTCTGAGCTTGACAAATACAATCTTGCCTCATTCATCTTCATTCAGAGTGCTTCTGAAAAGGTCATTTCCCTTTGCCCTCACTTTGACCATATCACTCCTCCCTTTGCAAATAAACAGTGGCTCCCCTTTTTTCAATCTCATCAAACATAAGCTTCAAGACTTTGCTTTCTAGGCCCTTCATATCTTATCCCCTCCCCATTTATAACCTCTCATTCACTAGTGAGATGTCGACTCCTGCCTACAATCAGACACTGAAGCCAGCCTCCACAGTCCACTTGTTAAACTTTCCCAAAAGGCATTTTTATACCTTCCCTCATGCTGCTTCTCATGTTTGGAGAAACTCCTTTGCCCCCTCCGTAAATATCCTCAGAACTTCATGGCTGCCTCCTTGCTAATCTCCCATCTCCCTGACTGCAGTAGAGAAACCACCCAAGTCCTTTCGCCCTCTGCACTTCCTCTGGGTCCCAAGGCAGTGGCTCCCTTCTGCAGCCAGAAGGAAGGAAGATCAGTGCTGCCCTCCCTCTGGCTCCAGCAGGGACCTCAGTGACTATGGACCTAGGCAGAGTGCTTTGCTGTGTTCCCTACTACAGCCACGGGGAGGAGAACATCGATCTCCCATCCCCTTGGTTGCAGCAAGGAGCCTGCGCTGGTCTTTTAGCTCCATGGAAACATGCTCTGCTGGGTCCTTAGGCAGAGGCTCCCTTCTGCTGTCAGCAGAAGGGGAGGCGCAGGCCACTTTGAAAGCCCCCGTGGGCCACAGATTGGGAGCCACTGGTGTAGCAGCTCCCCACTGAGGAGCCGTTTCCTGCTGCCTCCATCACTCCCTGCTGACTGAGTCTTTCATTGCAATGAGGGAAGGCTCCAGCAGGAGGCAGGCAGCAAGATACTGCACTGTTAAAAAACAGCAGCATAGATGCACATGAGGATGTTTTTGGACATGTATACAGCATATGTAAGGTATGTACCCTAAGAGTTCAGGAGCATTTCTATTTGCCTAAGCGGTCTCTCACCATCTGCACTACTCTTTATAGCTGTATTAGGTGGGTTTGCAATGTCTGTACTCCACATACTTCCACAAGTGTCGACTTACCCTTATTGTCAGTCTTTGGATCAGTGCTCTCTCACATTGAAAATGTGTGAATGGTTGGTTCTTTCACCCCTCTTCTTATTTTTACTGCTGGGCTTTCCTCTGCTTTTTCAGCAGCCACGTTATATGCAACAAACCTTTCTGCAATTTTTTGACACAGTTTTGGTGGCTAGCAGCTGAATGACCTGAATATTTGATTCCCAAACTGAAATCATTAAGGAAAAGAAGCTGCCGCTAACGCATCAGGAAGTCTGAGCAGAATTCAGATGCTCTATTGCACATACATCTATATACATGAAATAATGTTCTTATAGACTTGCATCAAGCTGTCCACTTCTGGTACTGCAATCTCAGTATACTTACTCTGGTTAAATGTTTTGAGCCAAGGGAAACCCAGTTGAACTAGAGCAGTGAAGGTGCTCAGGTACTAGAATAGTTGGCTAGTGGTACAACAAAATCCTAAAATAGAGCTATATAGATGGATTTTACAAGGTCTTCTATTAACTCAGATACAAAAAAATAATCTTTTGGGGCATAGTGGGAATCCATAAGCAGTTTATATAGTATGGAAACAAATCACGTTTGTAATAACTTATACTTTTTGGGTAGTTTCTGCTTTGGCACAAGACACAAGAGCTGCATTCAGAGGCAGAAACTTTTCAGTAACTACATATTTGGTGTCAACTCATCCTCACTCAAGAATTGCTGACTCCACAGTTTCAGGACTATTGTCCTCTTCTCCACTGGATCTAAGGACAGTGCCTGAGAAACATGGGCATTTACAGGAAACATAACTATTTCCAATTCTAGGTTTTGCAGCCTGTTCTACAGGTACGCAGCAGGTTCACATGTGGGGGTTAGAATGCTAGCTTTCAGGTCAGTTCCAGGGTGCCCTTCCAATATAAGTAGCTCAGCTGCATGTTGATTCACTGGCCTGGGGGGGATAACATCAATTCATGTACCTGGCCTCTTTCTTTTTCATACTGGAGTCAATGTGTCTTTTCTATCTTATCTCCTTCCTACCCCTCTGCTCCTTAATGGGGGTTGGAAAGAGGGCAGCACAGGTATCTGTGTGTGTTTGCAATCAAAATCAGTGGCTATGTCTACACTAGGAAAAGTTAGGTCAACTTTGTTAAGTCAACTTAATAAGGTTGACTTTAAGTCGACTTAAAGTTGACCTTATTAAGTTGACTTAACAAAGTGGTAACACTAAGTTGACTTAGTCCACTTTGTTAAGTCGACCTAACTGCCCTTAGGTTGACTTAACAAAGTGGACTTAAGCATCCACATTGTGCTTAGGTCGACCCAAAGAAGGGTTAGGTCAACCTAAGGAGGGTTAGGTCGACCTATCCGGAGATTCTTATTAACTCGACTTAAGCTTTCATTAAGCTGACTTAAGAAATTTCTTAAGTCAACTTAATGAAAGCCTGGTGTGGACGGGGACTAAGTTAGGTCAACTTAAGCCTCCTTAAATTGACCTAACTTGCAAGTGTAGACATAGCCATTGTGTCCAATTCCTGGACACTTTTTTATAACAAAACACATGAAAGAGGTCTCTGGTTGCCAGAATCTGTGACATTCAAATATATTTAACACTGGAGATCTCAGCCTTCACTAATTTAATATAAAAACTTAATAAGAATAAAGTCTATAAGAATTTCAGATAATTTGATTTAAAAGTGGCTTTTACTTCACAGTCTTATGCAATACCTCCTGGATTGTCTGTTGATAAGCTGATCTCCCTTTTGTTAAGTTCTAAAAGCATTCTATTTTCCTGAAGCATTACAGGAATGAAGGACTAAAACCACTGAAAGTTCAGTGGGTGGATGATTTGTATTTATTGTTTTCTGGACGAGTGTCTGACATTCACTCCGTGGAGATCTCAGAAAAAGCAGAATGCCATTTTCATGTCATGATAACGTAATGAATTAGACATGCAATCCACTCCACAAGGGATGAGGACCCTTGAAGCACACAATACATAAATCTTTTTCATTGTGTTTGTCAGCAGTCATTTTTAAGGGCTTCTCTCTCAATTCACAGGCTGTGGTTATTAGTAACCTCCAAGCAGTGCTGCAGAGGTCATGGAGACTTCTCCCACTGAGTAACTGAATATCATCGCTGATGGCTTTCACATACATATTGGACACAATAATCCCCCAATAAGCATAACTTCAATAACTAAAATGCAAGATACAATCATCACACGTACATATGTGCGAGCGCACACACACCACATTGATAAGGGAGTGCTGTATAGCTCCTTTGATACTTACTTAATATATGTGAAAAAGAAAGAATCATAACATAGAGGCTTTGACAGAAATTGTGCCTCCACCTTATTAAGAACAGGCACATTCCAAAAGTTATGTAGAAAGAGAAAGGAAACCCAAAAGAACTTTAAGTATTTCATATATTGTTGAGTGTGGGGTTCTCATCAAGGCTGCTCTTCAATGTGGCATAAATCTGGTAAATGTATCACCATCCCTTAGATCAGGGACGTATGTGTATATTTGTATCCACATATCATCCCCAGTTACTGATATGGTTATTTTGGACATAGGATGCCTTATAAATATAAAGGCAACAACCAGACTTTCCCCTGGAACAGGCTGCAAACTAGCATTGAATCTTATGTCATCACTAGGTGCAGACATTGGAGGGTTGATTTATATCTTGGTTTTTGACTGGTGGCACCAAAAGTTTCTTGTTTATTTACAGAGAGTATTTTGAATATATGAAGGGAGCAGATAAATTGCACACATCTCCTTCCACTTGCTCACAAGCAGTCTCTCTCCACTTCAGCATAATTTGTTTTGTGCTTCAGTTAATTTTGTAGGATAAAATGTAAGCATAGGAAACCCTACATCATCTCGGTGCCTCAGATCTTCACCTATATGTGAACACCTTCCATTGATATTCACCATAGCAGGTCTTCCAAAACATAGAATACCAGGTGTAGATCATCTAGTCTGACCTCCTGTAAACTCAGGCCATAACATTTCATCTGTTTGCTCTTGTACTGAGCCCCATAGCTTGTATTTGACAGGTGACAGTGGTAGACCCAGTGCCAGTTCATGCCAAGGGCGTAACATTCACTCAGCTTTGACTAATGCATCACTGGAAACCACTCTGGCTGGCTTGTCTGTGTGCTATTGTGAGTAAAATAGGTATTAAATTTATAAAAATATACTTAGATTTTATGCAATGCTGGTAAATTGCTGCATATATTAATCTCACTTATAATATCCGTATCCCACATTATAATGTAATAATAAATGTTTGCTTTGAAACTATGAGCACCCCCCCGAGTCAGAGAAGCAGAATTACCAAGTGTAAAATACTAGTTAACACTTCCTGTGGTCATCTCCTATCCAACATAAAAAGGCCCAAAGACACCACACAAACCATTGTAGTACATCAGAGGAGAAAAGACTGTTGATTCTCCTTCCACACCCATGAAGAGGAGATGTACATGAAAATTCATCTAATCAGTTTAAACATTGTGGGGAGGGAATAAAAAAGTCCTGGTACAAAGAAACTGGAGCTTTATGATGCTTGTATGGAGGGGAGGAGGTGGCAGCAAGATTTCTAAGCATAAGCAAGGGATCCCCTGCTGCTGCTTAGCCTGAGTTAGTCTTAGAGGACTTACAGAGCAGCCTTTAATAACTTTTGGAACCCAAGATTATAACTCACTTATGTATGTATATTTACCTGCTTTAGCCTTCTAAATGACTTTTATTTCATTTTCTTGGATAATAAATCTTTAGTCAATTTATTATAAACTGGCTACAAGTGTTTTCTTTGGTACAGCATGTAAAGGTGCAATTGGCTTGCGTAAGTGACAGTCCTTCGGGACTGGGAATAACCTAAATATTATTGTGATTTTTGGTGGGAGAGACCATCTATCACACAGGCAGACTTACCTTTGTTGACAAGATTGATTGGAGTACCCAAAGAGGGGTCCATCTGTGACTCCATGTTGACACTCTTGTAGTGCCCGAGGAGGTCACACTTGATTCTTTATTGATGAAATGTAAATATAGAACTCAACCAATCTGGGGTGTACGCCTTGATTTTTAACAGTCTGCCCTGAGAATGGCACTCATGCTCCTATACCACTCCAGAGAGCTTGACACCATATGTTCTAGAAAGCCGACTAGTTATGATCTGAAGCCTCCAAAGGATTAGTTTTCTGTCAAAACTCCTTGAAAATATAAGTTAGACAAAAATCACAAGTGTCAGCTAATTCAAGAATATTATCTAATGTAGGAAGCATTAATTTTTCATTTCATTGCCTCATTCAACCACTTAGAGTCCACAAAGAGTCTCACTCTTCCATTCTTTACTACCACAGGGAATATTGGCACATACTGATACATCAGCTCAGTAACTTCCTTTATGATGCACACAGTTTACTATACCTTTTTCCATTTTCAGAAGAATCGTAATGGGTTCCATAAGTGGTGGAACAATACCATAAGGAACAGAATCAACTTCAAGTTTAGTTGGGCTTGCCTTATGTTTAAACATTTTAAAAAGTAAAAACATCTCCTAAAAAAAACCACAGCCAACCAACCAACCAAATGAGCATAAAGTCTTCCAGTCCTATACTGTTTAGATTCTAAAAAGTCTTCTGCGAAATCAAAATGAACCATACAAGTGAGTTTAAATTTTACCATTTCTCCAACAGATTTATAGCTTATCTTTCTTTCAGTAAAAAGAGTTTTCCTCTCAAATAAACTACAAATCAGCACATAGAAAATTCATTAGTTGGCTGGCAAACACTATAATTAACCTGAATTTCACTAGTAGAAGATTCTTGTTAATGAAAGTACGTATTTAGACCATTTCTTCACACCCTATGGTCTAAAGAATAGCACTAGTTCATCAGAGCATTGTATAATTTTGTGCTGTCCCTGGAGAGTAATGGTATGGATTTAATTAATTTGACTTCATTAATGAATTGGAATACAGCATGTCAATATGAGGTTCATGATCTCTTAAAGAAAACGATTTTAATAGTATTTGTTAATTAGTGTTGCGATATTAGTATTTAATATAGAATAAACAGTGTTCAAATGAAGCTGGTAAAGCTATCCATAATCTGTATTTAGGAAGTTAAGCCAGTGGTTTGATTTTCAAAGGTGCTGGTGTCCAATTAAAGCTTAAATTTAGCAACATAACCTTAACCACTCAGATTTTAATATCTTGGTCTTTACTAGTCCCTTTACGTTTCCAACTCACCTTTAGTTTAATTCTTTTTGTGTATTCCAGTGCCTAGGTATAGCCAAGGTTCCACCCAACTTTTGTAAATGCTGGATGAACAAAGGATTCCTTACCATATGTAATAATCATAGTGGTCAGTTGTATGAAGCCACAGTGTGTAAAGATTGCCTTGATTGATGCTTTATTTGTGCAGAAACTATGTCAAGATGGGGAGTGTGGAGAAAATCCATGACTTTTTATCCCACTGTGTTGCATACAAAATTGAAATATTGCTGCTGTTTTAATTAAATCTCACTCTGGGTACGATGGATTTCAATAGGACATGGACCATTAAGGCAGTGTCTGAAAACACTTTGAATATGCTACTCAAAAGAAGTCCATGGAAAAGAGACAATCATTACACAATTATACGATGAGAAATGCATCTTTTGAACAAGAGGAGAATGTGTGAAGTTTATCTGGGGTGAATTATTGTTTCTAAATTAGAGGGTAATTATCTTTGTATACTATAGTTTTTCAAAGGATCTTTAGAAGTGATCATCTAATAAGTGAAGTGAAAGGAAATTCACAAGCCCATTTCAGGTTGTACAAAACATTTTGTTTTACCTGGAACATTTTGGTTTTGGGTATTTTCTTTTTTTTTTTTTATGGCTAGATTCACACACTGGCCAGAGAAGGAGAAAGAATAGGTGGTCCTTCTTCCATTATAACTTCGACCCAGGGTTTGGGACACTCACCTGGTATAGGGGAGGCCTGCCTGCATTCGATTTCCCTGTCTGTCAAATGTGGAGTAAAGACTTGGATCTGGGTCTTCACCTTCACACTTCCTAACCACCCAACTTTCAGAAACAGAGAAGTCTTCTAACATGTTTCTTTATTTAGAAACGATTCCCAACACATCACAAAAAGTAATTGTCCCTATTCAGACATTCTCACCTTCTAATCCACTGCTGTGAATGGGCCTCATCTACCCTAATCAAACTGATTTTGCTAACACTTGCCCTTCTTCACCCTGGCACGTGTATTTATACCTTTCAACCATAGTTTCCATTTCATGCATCTGACGAAGTGGGTTGGAGCCCACAAAAGCATATGCCCGAAGAAATGTGTTAGTCTTTAAGGTGCCACAGGACCCTCGTTATTCCCAACACTGTTGAAATCTGTCTGCACAAAGTGTATTACTAGGATTTTTTCTGTGTTTCAATTCACCCACATATAAAATGTTTTTATAATACCCCCCCTCAGCGTAACTTTGTGAATCTTTATGAATTTGTTCAGATGAAAGGGCCTACAGATACAAATGCTACCATTATTAAAAAGAAGCAAGCAGAAATGACTGACATATTCTTTTGTTTAAAGCACACACTTAACATGATAAGCAGAATTTCTGACCCCCATTTGTGTCCCTAAAACTTTGAACAAAGTATTATAGTTTTGACCGCTTTTCTCAGTTCTTTTTTAGAAATTTAATTTGCTAAGGACATGGTAATAATACACTGTCTAGTCCTTTCATTGTGACCAGTCAGTGTTAATTTTTTTTAAGTGCTCTTCTAGTCACTTGACTGTATTGAAGAGACTTCTGGGGAACTGAAGTCTAGAAAAATTGAAACATCCAATTCCTCCCAGATTTTGCTGTTACAAAGTTGAGAAAAACATGCTAAAGAGATGTTTGAAAGTCATAGAGGCTTTTCAACTTCCAAATAGCTCTTTGTATTCTTTGCTACGCTCTATAACCCAACAGAAGAATGAGGAAATACTATTCCTGCAGTCAGCATGGACTGGTGCATTAAGTAAAGTAAGTTTCCATTGCTTTGTTGACTGTCCTTTCATGTGCCTTTTGCTTGATTGTCAGCTCTAATCACAACTCCTTGATGTTGTGCCTTCTGGCTGAGTGATTTGATTTTAGGTAAATTGGGCATTCATATTTATGCTTTAAACTAAATGTGGCATCTAATGTTCATGTTTTGATCACTGCTCCAATAAACAGAGAGGTTTTTTTCATTTATGAGTAAGACATGGAGTTGCAAGATTGCACTTGACTTGCAAAACAACAAAATAAATCTTACAAAAATGTTACTGTTGAATAAATTAGATACTTCACATCAAACCATGCAGAGACAGCTCGAATGAAGTATGGTTTAGAGGCAAGGTGTTAAAAAGGGAAAATTATATATGTACAGTGATTTTTTTTCTTTTATCACTTATCCCTATTCCATCATGATAACTGTCATTTTCTCTTTGTTATTTTGTACACTTTAGACTAATGTGTCTGAATGGTAATAGAAAGTGCCATACTAAGCATAGTGCTAGGTAAATGTTAAACAGCTCTGCAAGCTCGGTTAGTTTTTAAGGTCATTCATATACAGCGAATCCTGATTGCATTTTCAAAAAAGCAAGTTTTCCCTCAACTGCAGTTATTTTCATTGAATTGCGGAGATATCCAGGCAAATACATTTCCCAACTTTCTGGTTCAGACAAGCATATTCAGACAATATTCCCAAGTTACTTTACTTCCTTTCTTTTTCTGCACTTCTAGCCCTTTTGCTCCCCTAGAGAGTATTCAGTATAGTAAGCTGATGATGTAAGAAACTAAATATATCTGTTTTTGAACATTACCAGTTCCAGTACCACTTTGAAAGGTCATTTTCGGTTTGCAAGCAGGAAGTTCATGTGCCAGGCATGCCAAAGGAAATTTTAATACAGAACAAATCTCAAAAGTTGAAAGTTTGAGTTTGCTTTAGATAAGCATGCACAACTTTGTATGCTTATCTTAGTCATCTATATTATATTCAAAACTAGTTTGTAAGTTCCATATGCATGTGCCATCTCACATAATTTTTTGCATTTTCTGCTTTTAATAGGGATGGAAACAGGAAATGTAGATATATATACAAATATACATATAAAATCTCATGTGATAAATAATTGTTAGTCTTTAAAAGTGCCACCAGACTCCTTGTTTGTTATACAAATATCTATAATAGTTGCAGTCTTCCATGGAAGCCACAAGATACAGAGTTAAATTTACCAACAACTTTAACTCTGTCCTCATATTTCAACCCACAGTTTGTTAAGATAAAGGATTTGAGTCAGATCTGAAGGGTACAAATATTTGGGCTATTTCAATCAACAAATAATATTCAAATTCCAAAGGGGTAGCCGTGTTAGTCTATTGTAGAAAGACAAAAGAGTCTTGTGGCACTTTTAAAGACTAACAGATTTTATTGTAGAAAGACAAAAGAGTCTTGTGGCACTTTTAA
>ML685790.1:6182091-6318115 GCA_007922175.1 Pelusios castaneus | reverse complement strand
AACAGATTTTATTGTAGAAAGACAAAAGAGTCTTGTGGCACTTTTAATGAGTGAAGGAGATTGGTTTCTTTGACTTATGGTTGAATGGAGCCTAGGAGAGTTTTCTCCTCTAGATTTTACATGAGGAGAGGGATGTAAAAGTTAGGGTTAGGATTTGGTGTGTTTTGCTGTGGTGATTGCAATGAAGTGCATTCTGTGTGGGTGGATTGCTCTTATGTCTTTAGCAGTAAGAGATCTTTATCCCTTATATAGTAGCAATCGGTATTTTAGTATGAACCAGAGCCAAGAGTCCTGAAATTCCTATGTTGTGCCATTCTCCTATAGGTCAGTTGCTTTCTCTCTTTACTAATAGTGACAATAAGCTATTTATGGGATTGAGGTCCATTTTGCAGATGATTATAATGAAAGCTGTGAGGGAATTCTGGATGAGAAGGTACAGGTGGGGAATTGCTATAGAATCAGATTTAAATTTCTTGAAAACCTTCACTCTAAGTATACAGACTCAGAATCCTTTGGGTTATTTTCTTAAGTTACCAAAACATTCTCACAATCCTCCATGAATTGAATGAATACATATTTACAACATCATCTACAAACAATATTGTGTTTAGGAATTTAGGGTTTATTTATTTTTAATAAACTATTTTCACACATTATGTGAGAAGGTGCTATTAATATTACATTTTCATTTGCTACAGTAACCATCTTTTTCTATATAGAGATGTAAAGAAAATACATGCAATATAATCAAATACAAGAAAACACAATATTTAAACATATGATTTATCTGGCAAATTTTACACATTCTGCTGGTTTCCACTGTACATCAACACCGCTTTAAGGACTTACTGAAGCCAATAGAAAAAGAATCCTAGGCCCAGTCTACACTGCCAGGAAAATTCAACAGCAGTCAACGAGAGTTACACTAGCTACGCAGAGCAGCTTGCAACCCCATCAACTTCCTGACTTCACTTCCATGCAGCATCTTCATTGCACTGTGCCAACAGGAATTGTTGATTCCAAGGTCCTACCCATCTGTCAGATTTTTGATGAAGTTTAGAAACTTTGCAGAGATCTGATAGTTCTCAGAGATTCAGATAATTTTGATTTGCTTTGATAAAAGTAACTACAAAACCTTCAGGAAATTCTATTCAGAGATCCTCCTCGTGGAGGATGATGCGGAAAAGGCTGAAGTACTCAATGCTTTTTTTACTTCAGTCTTCACAGGGTGGGCCAGCTCCCAGGCTACTACACGGGGTAACGCGGAATGGAGAGAAGAGTGGCCCTCGGTGATGGAAAGTCAGGTTAGGGAACACTTAATGAAATTGGATGTGCACAAGTCCATGGGGCCGGATGAACTGCATCCGAGGGTGCTGAGGGAGTTCGGGGAAGTGATTGCAGAACCGCTGGCCATTATCTTTGAGAACTCGTGGCGAACGGGGGTGGTCCCGGAGGATTGGAAAAAGGCAAATATAGTACCTATCTTTAAGAAAGGGAAAAAGGAGGATCCGGGGAACTACAGACCGGTCAGCCTCACCTCAATCCCTGGGAAAATCATGGAGCAGGTCTTCAAGGAATCCATCCTGAAACACTTGGAGGAAAATAGAGTGATCAGGAACAGTCAACATGGATTCACCAAGGGAAAATCGTGCCTGACCAACCTGATTTCCTTCTATGATGAGATGACTGGATTTGTGGATGCGGGAAGAGCCGTTGACGTGATATACCTTGACTTTAGCAAGGCTTTTGATACGGTTTCCCACAGCATTCTCGTTGGCAAGTTAAGGAAGTATGGGTTGGACGAGTGGACCGTAAGGTGGATCGAAAACTGGTTAGATCAACGGGCTCAGCGGGTAGGAATCAATGGCTCGATGTCTGGTTGGCAACCGGTAACGAGTGGAGTGCCCCAGGGGTCGGTCCTGGGGCCGGTTCAATTCAACATCTTCATTAATGATCTTGATGATGGAATAGACTGCGTGCTTAGTAAGTTCACGGATGACACCAAGTTGGGGGGAATGGTAGATACTCTGGAGGGCAGGGACAGGATCCAGAGAGACTTGGACAAATTGGAACACTGGGCCGAAAGAAAACTCATGAGGTCCAACAAAGACAAGTGCAAAGTCCTGCACTTAGGACGGAAAAATCCCATGCACTGCTACAGGCTGGGGACCGATCAGCTAAGTAGCAGCGCTGTAGAAAAGGACCTGGGAGTTATGGTGGACGGGAAGATGAATATGAGCCAACAGTGTGCCCTTGTTGCCAAAAAGGCCAATGGCATATTAGGCTGCATGAGTAGGAGCATTGCCAGCAGATCGAGGGATGTGATAATTCCCCTCTATTCGACACTGGTCAGGCCGCATCTGGAGTACTGTGTCCAGTTTTGGGCTCCCCACTACAGAAAGGATGTGGACAAATTAGAAAGAGTCCAGCAGAGGGCAACAAAAATGATTAGGGGGCTGGGATACATGACTTATGAGGAGAGACTGAAGGAACTAGGCTTATTTAGTCTATAGAAGAGAAGACTGAGGGGAGATTTGATAGCAACCTTCAACTACTTGAAGGGTTGCTCCAAAGAGGAGGGAGCTAGGCTGTTCTCGAGGGTAACAGAGGACAGAACAAGGAGCAATGGTTTCAAATTACAGCTGGGGAGGTCAAGGTTGGATATTAGGAAAAACTTTCTCACTAGGAGGGTGGTGAAGCATTGGAATGGGCTATCTAGGGAGGTGGTAGAATCTTCATCTTTGGAGATTTTTAAGGCTCGGTTAGACAAAACTCTGGCTGGGATAATTTAGGGGGAGTGGTCCTGCTTTTTAGCAGGGGGTTGGACTAGATGACCTCGTGAGGTCCCTTCCAACCCTATTATTCTATGATTCTATGATTCTATAACTAAATAGCACAACAGCAGGAGGGAAATGCCTAGGAAGAGGGGTTTTAAAATCACTCATCTTCATCATTTAGCAGTTTCTATATATATTTTCAGATCCTTAACTCCAAATTTAAAAAATTTCGAGAAAGACATTTGCTTCTTTGTTTTTTGACTGATTGAGATGTAGCTCCAAAAAATAGGTAAGCTGTAGTGACATTGCTCATTTACTGCTTCTTTTGCAGTTTTAATTATTGCCTCCTGCTCTAATGGCATAATCTATTAAAATAGAAAACAGTTATAATACATGTTTTAAAAGATGCCTCAAAAAGATAGCCTGGAGTTTCCCATTTCACATAACTTCTCTAATTCAGGATTGAGAAACTCTTAGGCTATGTCTACACTTGGTCAAATAAGTTGACTTTGCTAAGTCGACTTAACAAAGTCTACTTTAAGTCAACTTTGTTAAATTGACTTAGCATGTCTACACTCAAAAATTAAGTCGACTTAAAGGGGACCCTGCCAAATCGACTTAGAGTGTCCACACTGGATGCCTAAGTCGACTTCTAGGGGCTAGGTGGACCTGGGACTGGTCCATAGTGGCAGGGAGGCACCCCTCACCAAGTGCCAAGGGGCTCAGCATTTGCCCCATTGTACCTGGGTACAATGGGGGTTGAGCCTGACAGGGACCCTGGCAGGGCATAGGAGCAGGGAGGGCAGTGGGGGAGCCCTGGAGCCCTTTAAGTCGACTTAAAATCGACTTAGGGCTAATCTGTGTTTATACTGGCTAAGTCGACTTAATAAAACGTAGTGTAGACGCAGATTAAATTAAGTCGATTTAAGCAAGCTTAAATTGACTTAATTTGTAAGTGTAGACACACCCTTAGAGAGTCATTGGATTTTTCGGAACAAGCAAAATAAATATTGTTAGACAGAACTCCTACTTTGCTACAGATTAAATGTAGCTCCATTTAAAAACTACTAGTATTTTATTTTTAAAGGACAGTTACTGAGGTACCGTGTGCATGTTTTCCTTGTGAAGGAAGAGTGCCATTGATCTTTCAGGTGGGTGTATATAAAAGTTGTTTTGAATATCCAATGCATGAGAAATAAAGTATATTGTAGTATTGCCTGATATACTCCAGGAAGTCTCCCTTTTAACTACAAGACATCCTTCCTGTACTATTGTAATTGGAGCATATAAGTATGGTAGACAGACAATCACTAGAGCTAGATGGAAATTCTCCCACCTGACCTGGTAGAAAATTCTGAGTTTTCATCTAAATGTTTCAGCCAACAACTGAAATAGTTTTATTAGGAAATGCTGTTGTAATACTTTATGGGAGTTGTAATTCAGGAGCCTCCTGATCCCATTTTCCTCTGTAGGTTGGGCTTCAAAATAGGACTACATCTCCCATAATGCACCACAGTTTCCTATCTTGGTGAGATCAAAATGAGAGATTTCCTTGTCTTCACAGTTCATGTTCCCCAAATCTGGACCTTCTGTCAGCTCTCAGGTTACTGGTGACTGTCTAAGTAATTGTGTCTTCTTTTGTGGTGGAAGGGAACAGTGGCAACCTAGACAGGCTATGCACCTCTGGCTTCCATTTGTTGCTCCTGGGCTCTGGTCTTCTCCTATCCCTGAACATCTATACTGCTCTTTAGTCTAGGGCATTAGTTACCACTTGATTACTTGAACTTATCTCTGCTTTCTCCCTGTACCTTTTCTCCTCTCTTGTTTAGCTTCCTCCCAACCATGGCCTCTTGACCATATGGAGGCATGGATCTTCCTACTGCCTCTTGGATTTCTGCTTATTGCCATCTCTCTTACTCCCACTGGATTTCTCCTCTTCCTGGATACTTCAGATGGAACCAAGTCTCTGTCAGCTTAAGGACATTCAGTTCAGGACAAAGTCAACTCAAAACACAATGATAGCTCCAGATTGTCATGCTTTTTATCTTTCATGTAAGGATGTGAAATATCACCTTGGCTAGTGAGTGTGTCTGTTTGTCACTTCATGAGAACCACTCTCTTCCTCTGACTTGAATGGACAAAATCTCTTGGGCTGTTTGCCAAACTAGGATGCCTTGGGATAAGGGGGGGGGGGGAGGAGTCTGTATGGTTGAAAACCAGTACAAGTTGGAGGAAGGGCCTATTTCATCCAAAGTTCACAATAATCAGTACTAAAGATTTTTTTCTTGGAAGGTGTAATGTCCCAAGGATCCACCTTCATATTCCTGATCAGGACTTTGGGACAATCAAAATAAGGCTGTCTCCAAAAAATCCACACCAGATTTTAGAATGAGCCTACTGCATCCTGGCAAAGGATCTGCAGCACTTACAAGATCTGGAACTTCACTGAGACTCTTCACTTTGATTTATGGAGCTCTGAGGACAGAACAAGACACATTGACCTATTCAGACTATCTCAAACTGGTTAAATTATGAAAATTAGCAATAATAAAATATGGGAATTTGGGTGGATATCAGTTATCCTGTCCCTTTCCAGCCTGTCTTCATATAGCCACTTGTACATGAGTGGAAATAAATTGGCTGGAAAGCAGGTGCATGTACAATACTCTAAGAAAGTATTCTTGTGCTTCATCCTAAATAAACTGAATAGAAATTCTATGTAAATGCAGCATATAGCTTCTTTAGAATGATATCTTTAGTAAGACACAGTGATATGCCAAACTTAGCATGTATTGAACTTGATAGCGAATTTCAAAGAAAAATAATAATTTGAGAGCAAAACAGTTCATCAGGAGGCAATAAACACGGAGCAGTAGTACAAGCCCTAGTAATATTACCTTTCTTTTATCCAAATCTTGCTAAAATTATATTAACTTGACAGGAGGAACTGTCTTTTCATGAAAGATAGACAGCTCTGCCAGGCTGCCTGGGAAACAGGAACATGGGAACAACCTACACACTTCTTTTGCATATATAATGGAAACTAGACATGCTGCAGAGATTCTGGGTGAAGAATTGGTTACACTCCATTGCCTTTAGGGGTGCAACATCTGCTCACTCTAGGGCTGAATTTAGACAGGTGTGTGGATTAACAGAAATGGACCCCCAAATGAAACACTATCCAAAGGGGTAACCATGTTAGTTTGTATACAGCAAAAACAATGAGAGTCTTGTGGCACCTTAAAGACTAACAAATTTCTTCGGACATAAGCTTTCATGGGCTCCAACCCATCTGACGAAGTGGGTTAGAGCCCACAAAACCTTATGCCCAAAGAAATTTGATAAATGAAGCACTGGGTCTGAATCTACTCTTCCACCAAAATTTGGCCAAGACCGGAACCCAACTTGAATCTTGGTCCTTTATTTATAAATAGGCTTAGACAGATTCAATTTATAGTGGTAAATGTTGATTTTCACTATGCACACAAAATAAAACATTTCCATTGATAATAATAATCACAATGTACGGATAGGCAGAGAAAGAAAAGTGTCACTTGAAGACTTTGAAGTTTGATTTAATTATATATACTTTTGTGTTTTTACAGCGAGAAAACAGGGGCTGGCTACACCCCTGCTTGAAACCTCTTCTTGTTCTTGTTTCCTGGCTTTATAATGTTACTCACATCCCTCTCCCAGCTGGGCTTCCTCCACCATTAGGGTATATTAATCCCTGGCCCACTTTAAAATCCATTCAGGACTTCTGTGGGGTGGACATCCCATCACACACATGTAACTAGCATGACAATTTTGCTTTCCCCCTTCTTTTTTATTATGCCCATATTTAATAGATATTTCATACATTTTTTTTCCAATCTCTCCACATTTCTGTTTCTTATACATGTCTTGTTGGGGTTTCAACACTTTCACCAAAGCTTCCATTCATCCACATAGGTTTACCTTTCTTGTATTATGTTATTCTGACTGAATTTGAAGAACAGTGTAAAAATGATCCATATCTTATGGATAGATAGTGTATCAGGTATTGGCCAAATGCCTCAGTTCTGACTCAGTCTTTATTGAGGAAAAAAGCCCTTTCACAAGAATAAGGACTATAGAATTTGGCCTAGAACGTGCATATGGAATAGATGCTTTCCTATAACATCTTAGTTTACCTCACTTGAAAAATATCTAGAACAAATTTCTGTTCAGATGCACTGGGGAGTCAATCTGCCAATCCAACACTGCCAATCCAACACTTCCCTGGGAAAAAAAAACCAGACAACATGCTTGCTTAATACTGCATAGACTGAGAAAGCTCTGCTGATTTAAAAGTGCACTTAGAAGGCTGGCCTCCCCATATGCCTACTTCTTTCGGCAGTGAGCTACAAGAGGAAGAGCACATTATTTTTTTTAAAAGGCTCAGTGAACTGCACTTTTTAGCACATCCTTCCCCGGTTTCCCCAGAGCTATCTTGTTCTATGGTAACAGGACTGCTCCTGGGTCTACTACATAGCTATGTCCGCATAGATCCCTTGTATGCCCAAAAGTAACTGTAGGCTTTTGCCCTCAGTGACAACAATAAAAAAACCACATGTCAGAGATCTTGATTATTACTGACCTGGGCTGGATATTAACCAGAAATCAAGAGGTTAAAGGAATACTTATATATTAAACCTCAGTTCTCCCACTCTAATACAACTGATTTCACTCCAGCCTTGCTTATTATTGTCATGACAGCTCTATCTTTTGCAATGCCCGCCACTCTTCACATGCACAGATAGAATACACAGTACTTGCTTCTGAAGAGAATAATTATGAGGACCCAGAATTTTGACAGCAGCTCAGATGAAAGCTGGATACAACAGTCTGAAGTGTGAAAATCCGTACAGCATATCTACCTTGTTTTCAGTACTTTGTTTTAAAATGTATAACTGACTGCTTATCAATGAATTTTTGCTCCAAGGCAATCTTATGATAATATATGTTACAGCCCTGCTAGCATTCATAGCTACAGACATTACTTTATACGAGGTATGTTAAGCACTTGATGGTTTAAACTGGCAAAGGTTGGAAGAAAAGCCGTATTCTTGTTATTACAGTTGTGTGGCTAATTTCACACAGATGCCCCTAAATCTGTAATCTCAAAGGAAAGGTGCTGAAGTGTGAAATTTTCAAGACTCTACATTGAATTCCTCACCCCTCTCCCCCCAATCACAAGGTGTTCACTGGTAATAAATTGCCATTGGACTGTGATAGGCACACAGAAACCCAAGAAAGATGAGAGTTAGTGGTGGCATGAACATAGTCCTGAAGTGTATTTAAACCTGTTTGCAAAACCATGTTGATTATGACAAATTTCCTGACTTTAAGATGCCCCATTTTCTATATGAAAACATTTGTCATTCTGAAATGACATTTGGTTCCAAAATTTTAGTCAGAAAAGGTCAAAATATTTAAAAAAAAAATCAAACCAAACTGTATTAATCGACTCAAACCTATTTAATGAATTTATTTATTTATTTTACTTTTTGTTCACAAAAAAGTTGATGACATTTGACTTCTTGCCAAATCCAGGTTGGATTTTTTTTTTTTTTAAACGTTGAAAATTCTTGCAGGACACAAAAGCCATTGTCACCAGGTCTACACTCCGGACCAAAGAAAAAATGCACTTGAGAGCATTAAAAACAAGCTTCAGAATCTCTGGAAATAATTTTCAATAAATTGTGGAAGTCAAAAGATGTTGCCAAAAGATCAAGGTGATCAGGAACTATTATTAAGAGAAAGCTCAGGAAGCCACTGAACAATTAGTCGTTGGACATTTATTCCTGGCCAAATATTTGAGCATATAGTAAGAGAGGAAATATAGCCCTGTTCCAAAGCTCATTTAAGTCCATTACAATTCTTCTGCTAATTTCAGTGATCTTTGAATGAGGTCCTATATGAATATTTACCATAAGATTATAGTTTTGAAATAGCATAAAATGCCGTTTTCAGAGAAGACTCTGCCTTCAGAGTCTGTAATTCATACAGTCAGTCTTTCGTAACCTTCAGCAAGCCGTCCCCAGGTCATCTTGCCTACTGTCTTTTCTCTCCTGCTGCCTCAGGCTGTCCTGCAGGAAACTCCTGTTCTCTGCAGTTCTCCCCCTTCTATCTCAAAGTCTGCTACAGGTGTCTTCCGGTTCTCTGCAGTCCATAGCCACTGCTGCACTCTCTTTCCCTACCTACGGCTCTGCCTTAATTGCCCCAGAGGCCTGACAGTCACATGAACCATTTCTGTGGAGGCATCTGAAATAGGTCACTAATCAGCAGAGACCCACCTCCCCTTACAGGGACAGCTACCCTATGACAATGTGCTTAAATTTCAGCACGTGCTGTCAACTTGAAATATTGACTTACCATAGAACAATTAGGAAAATGTGGACTTTGATGGACTTTACAGTCATACTAGAGCGCTTTGTGAGAGAGACAAAAAATGAACATCCAGAAAATCTTCCTGGCAGTGATATATTTGTTTGTGGAACGGTTTCCAGATGGAAAGTGATGGAAGCCCGGTTTGTGTTCCTTTGCTCAGGTATAAATGACTACACGGGATGAAAGGCCCTTTAAGTTCAACTCAAAATATATTGAATTATGTATTGCAGTTATCTGGCACTTAGCGATAGAACACCCTAGCTGGGAGTTGGCCAAAGATGAGGAAGTTATTCTACCCTTGATTCTGCTGCCACCCCCACATCTGCAGCAAGCTATGGCTCATTGGGTGCATTTATACTTACAAGTTAGGTCGACTTAAGCCTCCTTAGGTCGACCTAACTTACTCCCTGTCCACACTGAGCTTTTATTAAGTCGACTTAAGCTCCCCCTTGCCCCCGGGGGAGCCCCTGTTCCCTTCTCTCCAGGACCCATAGCTTCTCAGCAAGAGGAGCCACGGCGCCTTTTTTGCTGGGAAGCCACAATCTGGAGAGAAGGGCTCCTCAGCTGGGGCTCCAGCGGCGAGGGAATACCCCGCTGGGGCTCTGGTGGCGAGGTATTCCCCCGCCACCCTGGCTGGGGGGCGAGGGAATCTCCGCCACCCCAGCCAGGGCTCCAGCAGTGAGGGAATCCCCTGCTGGAGCCCTGGCTGAGGCAGCAGGAATTCCCTCATTGCTGGAGCTCCAGCCAGGGCGGCAGGGGAATCCCTTGTTGCCGGAGCCCCAGCAAGGGATTCTCTTCCTGCTGGAGCCCTGGCTGGGGAGCCTCAGGCGACTTGTCCCAGGGAGAGCCAGCCACGCACAGCTGGCTCTCCACGAGACCAGGACAAGCTGCAAGCGATTTGTCCAGGGGAGAGCCAGCCGCAAGTGGCTTGTACCGGTCTTGAGGAGAGCCAGCCCTGCGCAGCTGGTTCTGCCTGTGGGAAGCCACCTCTCCCTTCTGGCAGGGAGCTGTAGCTCCCCTAGTCCCTCGAGCTGTCCAGTCGACTTAGACAGTCTAGTATAGACTGTCTAAGTCGACCTAATAAGATCACCTTTAAGTCAACTTAATAAACTCTTAATAAAGTCGACAACTTTCTGAGCATAGACATAGCCATTGAAAATACCTAATCAAGAAAGTGTTTTGCTTTGCTTTTTTTTAATTAGATGTGTGGTCCTCTGCTAGAGCTGCTGCTACTGTTTTATAGTTTTCTTTGGATTTTTTTTCCCTTTCTCTAATGAAATGGATATTTATGTACGGACTAAGGAGAACTTTGATCTTCATAATACAACGACAAGATGAAACTGCTAGCAGCTATGCATGTTGTTATTGAGGAACAAAAATGCCTTAGACTTCTGCTGCTGTGTTTGTGTAAGCCTGAAGACTATCTATCAGGAAGGAAAATGAAGCCTGCACATTCAAAATATTTTCCATCTATCACTGGCATTAACTCCAGTCAAATTTTTTGCTATGGGGAAAGATAAAGCCACACAATGAACTCCCCCTCAATGTTGAAAGCTTACAGAAAATATAAAATATTGGTGTCTGGAGGTGAATTAAAGGAAATGGAATTAAAGAACTAAACACAATGGCTGATCTCATCATCGGTAGTGCAGAGCACTCAGTACAGCTTGGGAGGGCATTCAGAAGAGATGGCTTTACACCACCTTTACATTCCCTCATCCTGCCCTGGCCCTGGGAAAGGATGTTGGTCTGTTTCCGCTGGTGTAAGTTAGAGGTGCCTAGAGGCTACTGTCACACATGCTAATGGCTAACATCTCAAAAGAGCTCATGAGGCAGCTGAGAGTCCCTTGGCCAATCCCTTTTATTCCAGTCTGCTATGCCAACCCTACACTGATAAATGATCAACATGCACTGGTTTGATCTTTCCAGAGTCAGCTACCGTTATTTTAGGACTGCAATGTCTAGGTGGTGATACATCATGCTGCTGTATCATAGAGGAAAATCTGGCCTGATTTTTCTAAATATCTATGGGTGTGTCTACACTTACAAGTTAGGTTGACTTAAGGAGGCTTAAGTTGACCTAAACAAAGCCACATCCACAATGGGCTTTTCTTAAGTCAACTTAAGGAAATCTTAAGTCGACTTAACACCTCTTTTTAGGTTGACTTAAGCCTTAAATCAAATCCTTAAGTCAACTTAAAGCCAGTGTGGACAGTGATTAGTGCCTAAGTCGACTTAATAAGGTCGACAAGGGGCTATGTCTACACTAGAAAAGTTAAGGGTTTTATCCAAACCACACGGAAGCTAATGACTTCATTGACTTCAGTGGTTTTTGGATCAGTCCTCACGTGGAGCTATAGTGTCATCTTAACTGTCTCTTGTGGTCACATAGATGAGATACACTAGTTTGGGGACTAACTCACCATTCATTCCGTTGTATGAATCTGAATGAAGGGAAGCAACAAACAAATGGTATCTCAGTTTTACAATGCGGGGAGGGGATGGGAAGCCATGCCATGTAATATTAAAGGCATTTCAGAGGCTAAAAAGAGTTTGTAAATATGTCGCCCTGCTGTAGTTATTGGAATTTTGACAGTTTACAAGAGTATCAAGTGAGTCTGCCATTAAGAGTAAAATGTCTGTGTGTTTTAGGCATGTGTGCCATATTTTCAGAAAAGCAGAAAAAGAAAAAAGAAAAAAAACATTTTCAGAAAATCTGGGATTTTTAAAGGTATGCAGGCAGCCACTGTAGCACTAACCATAGCAATTTTCAAAAGAAAATTAGGCTAGAAGCATGTTACAAGTCAGATGTTAAGATTTCTGGTTATCAATTTCTTATTGCCTAGATTTGCAAATCAATCATTCTGATAGTATAACACTTTGTTCTGTGTGCTGCTTTCCAAGCATTAGCTTGAAAATCCACACCAAGAACGAGTTATTTTTGCTGAAAGCAAAATATCCCAAAATAGTAATATGGTAATTAGAAGCAATTACATGGCTTTTTGAAAAATCCCAGTTTCCTGTTGGTTTCTTTTCTTTTTCTTTTATTTTTTCCAGCACTCAGTAATAATTTGCTAAACTCAAAGGGTGTTTTACCAAATAAGAGTAAATATGCATCTATGCCATCTGTGTATTTCAGGCATAAGTAATGGGCCTTATATGTTTATAAAACACTGGTTATAACTCTCTGTCCAGGTTTTACATGTAGCAGAGGTTCTCAAACTGCGAGCTATGGAAATCTGGCTAGCGACATGGGCCCTGATTTGGTAAAGCACTTAAAGTTAATCAGGGCCCAACTGCTGTCATGGTGGCTCTACTCTAGCTGTTAAATTGTGTAAAAGTAGCTAAAACTACATTAAATATTTTTTCCTTATAAGCAACTGTAGCTGCCCCAGGGATTCTATGTGATAATGAATGGCTAAAGGACATTTCCCCAGTAGTAAATATGAGAAGCCCATCAACCAGACAATCCTTCTATTAATAGTAGGCGCATACTGTGAAAAGGTCTGTGAACTCCTAACAAAATACTGATGCTTGAATCAAGCACAATTGGTCCTAATATATAGTTTTTGGAAAGAAAATCATAAATATTATGAATTTATTATTTGTCTCTGTATGTGAGGGTACAGCACTTAATACAGTGGGATCAACATAAATACTACAGTTCCTGTCCTGAAAAACTTGCAGGCTTTATCTACACTACTCATGCTTCATTGGTGTGGCTACACCAGTAAAACCCCCTAATGGAGAGACAGTCTATTAGCTAAAAGCCTCCTATTAGTTAAAACTCCTCCCCAAGTGGCGCACATTAGACTGGGAAAAGGACCTTTTGCTGATATAATTGTGTCTAGTGTAAGGCTTTTACCAGAACAGCTGTCACTTGGGTTGTAGGACTTTTTCCTAGCTGACATACCTATGACAGCACAACTTTGTAAGCCCTAAGAAAAGCTAGGTTCAAAAGATAAATTTATAAGCAGAAACTATCCCCCAAAAGTAAACAAACACAAACCCAACAATAAAATAAAGATACTGTACATAGGTTTACGTTGAAAGCCACCCTGTTTGATTTCAGTGGTTAGTGAGGACAGTTTCTATTCTCATTGAAGTTGGTGGCAAAACTTCCGCTGATTTCGGTGAGAGCAGTTTCAAACCCACCTCCCCTCGGAGATCCTTAGTTCATTGTTGTTATTACTAAGTTCTTCCCCCATCCTTTCTTTCATAGCCTTTAAAAACAAAACAAAACAAAAAAACCTCAATTATTGATTCATTTTGGGGTCTGATGCATTGACTTCCATGTGCTTACTTAAATAGGGGCCCCTAGATGAATAATTACCTCTCTAAATACTTCTCCAAATACTACTGCTTATATGGGTAAGTTTTAATTTATAAACTATATTGTGACAAGTGAAATTTACTCTTTGGGATCTTCAGCTCCTCATCAGCATGACACAGAGCTTTTTTATTCACTTTTATTTATTCAATAGAAGGGCCTAAACAATAGCAGTCCTCTCTTGAGATAGGTGATGTAGAAAGATATAAGAACAAGATAAGACACAAGAAGTGGGCTTAACAAATTATTAAAATGAATTGATAGGTAGGACAGGGTTCACAGAGAAAAAACATGGCCACATAGACTCTAAGTACCACTAACAGAATTTGAGTCAAATCCTGCAGTCCTTACACCCAGCATTCCCATTCAAGCCCCAATCAAGTCATAACGTAAGACAAGATGTAGCTGTAAGTGCAAATTATCTAACAATACCTGCTTTCCTTCTTCTCTCCCACTAACGCGTCTTTCCTACAGTTCTTTTTAATGAAAAAAAGATCACAAAACTATGTGCCTATCTCAGCTTACCTGTGAAATATTTGACACAGCTTCAGAAGTTGAACTTCATACCCTTTATCACTCCCCATCACCTTTCCACAACAATTTCTACTTTTCCAAGCCTTGGACCTACTTAACTGACTTTTTTTTTTAAATGCCAGTTGAGGACTCAACTATTTTAACATACCATGATTTTATGATAAATGTTTTATTTTTTATCAAGGTAGAAACTATTAGTGATTGTGTAACCTATGATCTGACTCCCTTCCCCTCTTTCATCCTAACCCTCTCATTAGTCACTCACAAAAGTACAGGATAGAATTCTGATACTGGGCTAAACACTTTTTTTTTTTGGCTAAAAATGCAGATTTGGGTTGACTGAAATATTTTAGTGAATTAATGTCACAATCACTGAGTTGTTTTGCCAAAAAAAAGAAACCCCCAAAGAAAAGCCCAGTGTCTTTCACTTTAATATTTTCAAAAGAAAGTCAGAATTTTTTTGATTCAACACCATTTTGTGTAATATATCTAACAATTTTTGTGTAATGTGTACAAAATATGGGTTTTTTTTGTTCTCCAATGAAAATCAAAGTTATTCTCAGAGCTCTGATTCTGAACCCTATATGTTCACATCTCTCCTTCAGTTTCATCATTCTTATAAAAAGTAGAAATATGGGATTGATTTTTAAGCACAACTCTAGCAGACCAAGAAAGGTGTATATCTACATTTTTAACAAATCTATGAAGGGCTCCCTTCCTTATCTGACCTTGTTTCTTTAAAAAAAAAAAGTTCAAGTCAGCTTTATTTTAGTTGCTTACATGGAAGTGTTGGTCTGACTGAAGGCAAGAGAAATTTTGCTGTTGACTTTAGTAGTTATAGGTTTGCTCCCTCAGTACATAATAGACATCTAAAATGCACAAAAACCCAGCCAAATAAACCAAAAGAGGAGGCATTGAGTTTTGGAACCTGGGTTAATTGACTCAGGCTCCTGCTGTGCGGCTAAAAATAGAGTAGATGTTCCTGCTCAAGCTGAAGCCCAAGACTTTGAAACCTGGTGAAGGTAGTAGGTCTCAGACCTCATGCTCCAGCCCAAGCGAGAGCGCCTATACTGCTATTTTTACTCCTGTTGCACAAGTACCATGAGAGTGAGTCAGTTAACTTGGTCTCTGAAACTCTCTACCTCAGTGTTTTTTTTATTGGGGGGAGGGAGGAGCACTGTAGACATACTCAATGAGGATAAAGAGACAGACACTAGACTATGGGGCATTTCAAAGTTCAACTAATAGATGAACATGTCTCAGTGCAGACTAAAGTTTTTCTGCGCTGTTTCTGCTTCCAAAAACAGAAAAGAAATGAAGAAGAGCTGAAGTGTTAATTATCACAATGAATAGCACGACAAAAAAGTGCACCATCTGAAGCATCATCATCTCTGAGCAGGAACATTCTGTGATGTGAACAACATAGCAAAGAATCACAAAAGTTAACAAGTAATTTAGACGTTTAATTCTTGCATGAGCATTTCTATTGCATTGATTTTAGCATCTCCAGGAGCCGAGGCTCTAAAAGAAAGTATTAGTGGTTACAGCTTTTTCTATTATTCACCACACGGCAGCATAGTAAAAGACATGTCTGAGCTGGCAATGACATGCCACAGCTGAAGAGCTAGCAAGAGGCATATCTTTCACTTCGCTGACATGTACTCAACATGTGTCAGAACACTAATTCGTGAGAATAATTTTTATTTAGTGTTTTCTCACATAGAACACAATTCTGACCTTACACCTGTGTCACTTTATTGTCTTCAACCTTTAGTTAGTACAGTGAGTCAATAAAACCAGGCTCCTTGTGCTCTGAAACTTTGTGCAAAACAAAAAATATTTTCAGTTTGTATAAGTAACTGGCATGTTATTAGTAAGCCTCATTCAGTATTATACATAATGCATTTGTCACAGATTAACAATCCACATTAACAGAATTTCATTCTTTCCTAGGTTCTGCATTTAAAGTTTGAATGTACCTGAAAGGTATGTAAACATTATTTGACTTGTTAAGATCAGAGCTGACCCATATAACTGCATGTGAAAAGAGAGATTATTCTTCTCTTCCTTGGCAATAGGAAAAGGGATATGCAGAATATAGGGTCTTGCTCTCCTGGGGATGGATATGGTTGCCATTGGCTGTTTCTTCTGAATATAGTATCTAGTTATTTGTTTTTTAAATGCATCTTCTTGGAGAAGGAGATGCATCAGAATGCTATCCCAATTTTCTTGCTATAACATGCACAATAGTCACTTAGAATTTCAAAGAGAAAATGAAGTTTATTGGATGCTATGGATTCATTACAATGCAAGGTAAAAGTAACTCATTTCCTTGTCTTTTTTCTGTCTCCAGTGGGCCATGACCTCTTCCATTACAGCCACTTTAAGCAACCCACTAGTATGCATTACTGTTTCCTATAACTGCTTGGTCCACAGAGGATATGAGTCTCATACACCACTACACAGAGGCTGCGTCTACACTGGTAAATTAAGTCGACTTAATTTATGCTGCGTCTACACTACAGTTTCCTTAAGTCGACTTAAGCAAGCTGCTTAACCTAAGGCTTAAGTCGACTCCCTAGAGTCGACTTAAGCCAGTGTAGACGTGGGGTAGTCCTAAGTCAACTTAGGGCTACACCAGAGCTACACCAATGCCCTCCCTAATGGGGGGGGCCCCCACAGTGGGATCCTGGCATGCCCCCCACCTGGCAGGGCAGAGCCCTGCCCCTATGCCCTGCCAGGGTCCCTATCCACCTTTGCCCCATTGTACCTAGGTACAATGGGGCAAACGCTGAGCCCCCTGGCACTGGACAAGGGGTGCCCTCCCATCCCCATGGACCTCCCCTAGGTCCCCTTAAGCCCCTAGAAGTCAACCTAGGCATCCAGTGTGGACGCTCTAGGTCAACTTTTTAAGTTCCCCTTTAAGTCGACTTTATTTTTAAGTGTGGACACACTAAGTCGACTTAAAGATGACTTAAATTACCAAGTGTAGACATAGTCAGAGGACTGTGATGTTCCCCTCCTGCCATGTGGACTGGCATGCAGCTGTCTCACCCCTATTCTCCATTTCTGGGTCTGATTTACCCCACCCCTGGGTCTGCTCATGCCCAGCCTCCTCAAAGAAATTGATACGTACCAGCTCTGTCACTCCAAATGTGGTCTCTGTGTGCACACACACTCATTTCACATGACAACAGAGTCCTGTGGCACTTTTAAAGACCAACAGATTTATTTACCGCATGAGCTTTCGTGGGAGAAAATCCCACTTCGCCAGACGCTTTGAAGATAGGAAAGTTACAGAATGGGAGGAAATTAAATGCAGGGGAGTGTATGACATAGGATCAGGTCAGGCTGTAACAGCAAATCAAAATAGGTGTTAGGATTCAAACACTGGGGAACAGCACATAGAGGAAGGTGAGGTCAAATCACCTGTTGTAATGAGAGAAAAATCCATAGTCCCTGTTTAACCCCAAGACAACTGAGTCAAATTTGCATATAAGTTCGAGTTCTGCAGTTTCTCTTTGAAGCTGTGATTTATTATTCATCTGTTTCAACACAGCTATTAACAAGTCGTCAAGGGAGTGAGCAGGGAGATTGAAGTGTTCCCCTATTGGTTTTGTAGTGTTGCAATTTCTGATGTCAGATTTGTGTCCATTTATTCTTTGGCGCAAAGACTGTCCTGTTTGTCCAATATATAAGGCAGAGGGGCATTTCTGGCACATGATGGCATAAATCACATTGGTGGATGAGCAGGTGAATGAGCCCTTGATGGAGTAGGTGGCTTGATTTGGTCCTGTGATGGTGTCTTCAGTGTAGATATGAGGGCACAGTTGGCAGCGTGATTTGTTGCAGGGATATGTTCCTGCTTTAGTGTTTCTGTTGTGTGATCTGTAGTTGCTGGTGAGTATCCGTTTAAGGTTAGGGGGCTGTCTGAAAGCAAGGAGAGGTCTGTTTCTCAAGGCTTGGGAGAGTGAGGGATCATCTTGTAAAATAGGCTGTAGATCTTTGATGATATGTTGAAGCGGTCTGACTTGGGGGTTGTAGGTGGTGACTAGTGGCATTCTGTTGTTGTTTTTCATGGGCTTCTCCTGCAGTAGTTGACTTCTGGGTACCCGTCCGGCTCTGTCAATTTGTTTCTTCACTTCTGTGGGCGAGTACAGCAAATGAGGTTATATCTTAGGGCTTGACTGTACACAATGGATCATGTGGTGTGTCGAGGATGAAAGCTCGAGGGATGTAGGTAACTATACTGATCAGCGGGTTTGCGGTAGAGAGTGGTCTTTATGAGCCCATCGCTAATTTGCACTGTAGTGTCCAGAAAGTGGATCTCTTGTGTGGAGTATTCCAGGCTAAGTTTGATTGTGTTGTGGAAATTGTTGAAATCTCTATGGAAATCTTCAAGGGCATCTTTACCATGGGTCCAGATGATGAAGATGTCATCAATATAGCGTAAGTAAATCTGTTGGTCTTTAAAAGTGCCATAGGACTCTTTTGTCTTTCTATAATAGACTAACACGGCTACCCCTTTGGAATTTCATTTCACATGCACTGCTTTAGCTAAAAAACAAACAAGTTTATTGACTACAGTAAGATTTTAAGTGATTCCAAGTCAGAGTAATATCAAATGATTATTAAGTCAAAAAATTAATTACAATCAAATAATCACAATCACAATCAAAAGTTGCTATTCCAGTCTATTTTTAAGTTATCACACAGGTTGGCTGCGAAGCATTTTGCAGCCTGATCTGCCCCCGCCCCACCCCGCCCCACCCCACCCCCTTCCTGCAGATAGATTCTCAGCCCTTCATGTTGTATAAAAGATGGATTCCAGGGGAGAGCCCATAGCCGGGGGTGCTTCTTTCTTTTAAGTAGTGACCTTGATACCCCCTGGTGTCAGGTGATTGCCCATGTCTGGCAATGGGCATGATCTTTTCCTCTTGAACCAGGGTGCTTAAGCTAGTTCATTGTTCTTTTATGCATGTTCTTGTATTTTGGGGCATGGAACCACAACCTGTGTTTTTCTGCATCCATTCAAACCATGTGAGACACACAATTGGGACATAGTTTCATACCTGTACATATGTTTGATATTGCAGGAAACATGCTACCATAGCAGTCATGAACATTCCCAAACCACCGTTTATGACATACTTTGCATCAGGCAATGCATGGTTACTCTCAAGCCCGTCCCTAATGGGGGGTGGGGGTGGAGTGAATGAGGGAACTGTCCTGGGCTCCATGGTTCCACGGGCCCCATGCTGCTCTGCTGCAAGTGGGGCAGTGCAGGGTCTGTGTTGCTTCCTCCCTCCCCCCGACTGCTGCACTGCCCCTCACTCCTACTCCACTGCCTTTGGTGGCAAGCTGAAGGGAAGTGGTGGGGTGGGGCAGGAGCACAGATCCGGGCCAGCTCTCCCCACCCTCAGAGTGGAACACCCAGCCCAGGGGAGGGGTGGGAGCACAGGGCCTGGCTTCTGGGCTAGCCTGCCCTGCCCCCTGCAGTAGGAGGGGGGGGAGAAGGATCCCCCACAGGCTGATTGGCCCTGGGTTCTGCTCCCCCCTGAGGATGACCCTGGTTACTCTACAATGGTAAACATGAATGATACACAAATGACACCATCAGGGTGTACCTGGGGTGCAGAATGCCACAAGGGCTTTAACTCAGATTGCAGCAACATTGTTTTTAACTCTGGAAAGTCAACATTCAGTGGGTCAGCCAAGATGAGTGCCCTCATATTTACCTCTATGTTAAAACACTTGGTGAGATATTGATTCTTGTAGAAAGTCAGGCTACATTCTGCAGATCCATCTTATGAGAAAGAAAAATTTGGGGTTTGTTGGGGTTGTATTTTTGTTTGCTTTGGAAAGAGTCTTATCCTTCACTCTGATGCCCAGCATTTTATTAGTTGAAATCAGACACTTAGCAGAACTCAAGGATTTTTTTTTAAATCCTATACTCAACCTGCATGCCAAAGACAACATAATTGTTAATCAATTGTTATAAATTGGTGAAATAGTAAATAATTAAGCAGCTTTGAAAAAAAAATTTTTTTTGAAGACCAGAAAAATATCATTTGAAGCCTTTTCTATCTCTTGAGTAAATATGTGCAATTATAATCAGACAGTTTTGATAAACATATTATGCAACCAAAAATCTGGAAGAGTTCCAATGCCATTTCTCTCTATTGTGTAAATATGTAATTATGCAAGACTTTTTCCAGTGGTGCTGATTACATTCTCCTCAGTCATGCAACAGAGGATTTGCCTGCCCTTACATGTTCCACAACTGTCGCTGATGTTCCAAAATGAAAGAGAATGTATTGTTTATTCTTTGCCCTTATTTATCATTCTCTCTTGCTGGGCAAGTAGTAAGTTGAAGCTGACAGAAATGTTAATATAAGAAAAGACGAGCAGGACATGATCATTAACAATAGCCACATTTAATAGGTTTCTGGAGACTGCTCAGAGTCTGAAAATAACTAGCAGGAGCTGATCCTTCCATCATAGAGATCACTGACAAAATTTCCATTGACTTCAGCAATATAGGATTGTGTGTTAAGACATGAACTTTCCACATTGATCTCAGTAAGACAGACTGGGAGGGAGAATTATCAGTTCAGCAACAGCACTGGGAAAGGCATCAACAAGATAGTACAAAGTTCTGAAATGTGATGTGGAGTCCCCCTGCATATGGCCACTATATGAAAACCTTACCCCCACGAGCACTGATTGCTTAGGGGACAGGCAGAGAAGACCGGTTGCCCTGGAGCCCTTGTTGTTTACAGAACTAGGTAGAAACCCTATCCCCAACTTCCTTCTGCCAGTCTCAGCTCTCATTGGAAAGGAATGTCACTCCAGAGCAGAAACTCAGCTATGCCCAAGTATGGACAATAGACTGACTGGTTGGTCCAGAGCCAGCTAGATAGCCTGTCATTGGGCGCACATAGGTAGGGCTGGAAAAGGAGACCTACAGCTTAGATGAGGGCACAGTTCTTGCTGATGTGGGCAAAAAGGTAACCCAAAACACAACATCAACCTGTACATGCAGCAGGATATATTCTATCCTGAGTCACTAGTAAAAATATATTAATGCCACTTACGTCTCCATGCATTATAATTATGACTGCAACTTTAAGAATAGCTGTCACACCCATTTCTATTGTCCTATAAACACTGTACTTTAAATTGTCTTGTTTATTTTTATGATTAACACCTGTTTCAAAATATTAAAATCAGATGCTAGTGTGGAGCATAGCAAGCGGTTTACCTATCTAGAAAAAAAAGTGCCAGATGAGAACTGCAGAGCAATTAGACTTATTTCAATAAGGAAATAGGTTGAAATAATAATTAGAAATAAAATGATAGAACAGCTAGATGATAAGATGATAGGCAATAACAGCATGGTTTCTGTAAAGGAAAATTGTGCACCTCTAATCTACTAGAATTTTTTGCGTATCTGAGCACAATGGTGGCTAATGATGAATCAGAAGACAGGGTTCTGTTTTGGCTTTTTTTTAACTGTCAAAGGATATGTCTACACTAGAAAAGCTAAGTAGACTTAAAGTTGACCTTGTTAAGTCAACTTACAATGTCTACACTAAAACCTTAAGTTGACTGCCTGAGTCCACGCACGCAGGTGCTAGGTCATGGCTCCCTTCTCCCCAGGAGACACGCCACCCAGGGAGCCTCAGCTCCCTTCTCCTGGGGAGCCACAGCTTCTCCCCGGGAGCTGCGGTCCCCAGGGAGCCGTGGTTCCCCTCTAGGCAGGGAGCCATGGGTCACTCCTCCCCAGCCCATCCCCCTTAGGTCGACTTAAGGAATTAGGTCAACCTAGGGTGTCTATGTAACCCATATGCCTGAAAAGGCTATCTCTGAGAGACCTGCTGAGGGTGGGTTACTGTTGTTGGGCAGATTAGTGACCCACAACTGGAAACTTCCAGAAGCAGGGAGTGGTAGCAATTTGAGCATGCTCCACAGTGTACCCTGCTGGTGTGATGTGATGTTGTCAGTCAGATGACTAGAGAGCAGCAGCCTGAGCAGAGACCATGTGCTCAGTGTTCTGGAGAGGATCTGAGCCAGGAGTGAACAAGATGTTTTCTCCATGTAAAGGAGTCATTTGCGACAGACCTTGCAGACATGCATATGGGACTGAGGGCTGGTTGCAGAGGAGAAGAGAAAGCCTGCATGTAATGCTACAGAAGATCCCAGCAAAGAAAGAAGAGGACAGCGATTTCTTGCCACTCAAGCTTCCACACTGGAACAGAGACTGTAGCTGAGAGTTGGGTGAACTCCACACAGACTTTGGGATTCTTGGGTATCTTTCATGCAAGGGATTGTTCTTGGTTAATTGTAGTTTGTTTTCTTAGGATAAGGTTCATTTAGTTAGTAGTTAATAAAGTTCATTGTTATGTTTGTTTTTAGTAGTATTTTAATGTGTGAGTGTAGCTCTGAGCAATCTTCGCCGTGAGTCCTGTACAGACTGGATCCTGGGTCTCCAGCTGCTTTCCCCATAGGGGTTGGTATTGATTTCTGTGGGGTACTGGAGAAGGGCAACTAAATGAATTTAGCCCACCCGAAGGTTACATCTACACTGGCTTTACATGGATTTAACAAATCGAATTAACAGTTAAGTTTACCTAAAGAGTGGTAGTTATTAATTTGACTTAAGGAAGCACTTAAGTCGACTTAATGAAAGCCAGGTATGGATGCGACATTCTGTAGGTCGACTTAAGTGTCCTTAAGTCGACCTAAGTTGCTAGTGTAGACATACCAAGAAAGATTTTGCCAAAGTTTCTCATCAGATGCTATTAAGGAAACTTACAGGCCTTGAGAAGAGAGGCAAACTACTGACATAGATTTGAAATTCATTAAAACTCAAATAAAAAAACCCACTAACATATCAGATTTCAGTATGGAAGAAGTATGGGGGGCTGTCAAATTCTGTCCTAGAATGTGTTACTTAAGGATCTGGAAAGGGGATGAAAAGTGAGGTGGCAAAATTTTCAAGTTATATACAATTTCTTACGTTACTCAATACTAGAAGACTGGAAGTTGAGAGACCTAACAAAAGCCAAGTGAATGGGCAGCATGATGTTAGATTAAATTCATTGTTGACAAATGCAAAGTTATGATGTATAGTGGAGAGAATAATTTGAGCTACTCATACAACTCACTGTCTTCTAATTGAAGTGAAGCAATTCTGGGTGCCATTGTGCAGACCTTAGTGAAAACCCTTGCTCATTGTGCAGTGACAGTCAAAACAGCAGCAAAATGTTAGGATGCATAAATTATGGGTTGGAAAACAATATCTAATGCCATTAAATTAGTATTATGCTATCTCCTGGAATATGTTGCAGTCTCAACTCTTTTCTTTGCGACATTTAAAGCTACCCATTCTTCAGACACTGCTTTTCTTTATCCTCAATGTCTGTTTGCATAATCAGTGCATCTTTATTTGAGGAGATGGGTTTTCTGTATCTACTTTCTTATCAAGCTGACATTTTTCAGGCTGTACACCTCTATTTAGATTTCAAAGAATTATATTTTTGTTGGTAATTGATTTCATTGTATATAAATTAACAGATGAAAAATATTTCCAGTGATAATCAAATATACAGATAGAGAAAGGAAGAAAAATGCTGCTTGAGATCTTAGAGCTTGAGGATTAAAAGGATAGTTACTTTGTATATTATGACATGATATTGACAGCTTGAATTTTAGCAGTTATAAAGTTTTAACTTTTGAATCTCAGCGTATGTTAACGAGATGTCTGAGCCTCCCCACAATTTTCTGCAACTGTGAAAAGGTAAATAGAAAAATGCCTAAAATAAACAATTTAATTTAAAAAAAAAAAAAACAATATTAATCAAATTATATATTAAAAAAATTGAATTCTGCTGAGCCTACTTATATTCTGGCTTCCTGGCTCAGCTATCTGGACAAGCTGAGAGCTATGAATGTATGCTGGGAAAAAATGGAAATAAGCTTTGGTGAGAAATTTAACCATATTTGTGTAGTCTTTGCTGATGATCTCAGTTTCATGGTAGAAGATGCATGTCTTAGTGTGTTCAGGTAGGCTGTGTCATTAACAAAGAGATAATGAATAAAATGAAGTGGGAGAAGGAATTGCATTTATGTGCATATTTAGATGGAGGTTAACATAGGTAACAATTCTATTCAAGGTGCTTTAGTTCAAAAAGCAGTATCAGATCGATTACACACACACACACACACACACACACACACACACACACACACACACACACACCTCTATTTTTCTTTCCAAATCATTTAATAATTTGTATATTCTTGTTGTGTTAGAAGTTGCCAAGCTATTTGGCTAAAAAGCTCTGTGTTAAATGTCTTGAGAGCTTTAGGCAGTTTTGTTCCCTGAATTGAGCAATTCACCTTAAAATAACAGTGTGATGTTTCCCTAGAGAGATGAAATCCCAAGACTGATCTGTCATAACCAATAAAAGCAGAACTTTGTCATTCAAACAGTCAGTGGAGACCTCAGGGGAAGAGGCATTAATGGAATTTATGAATGTTTTGCTATTGGCTGAACATGTGTGCTCTACAGCTGTTGAAGTACAGAATTAAAAAGGCCATCACATGTCTGTAAAGTAATGCTTTTTCACTGGATTTCACTACATGTTAAAACTTTATTTTTAAATTGTGATGAATAAAATTGAAAATAAGCCTCTCTCTCCAAGTAGATATGCATGAAGCAGTGTGAATAAAATACAAAGTTTCTGGAATCTTAATGTAGGATCTGAAATGAAACAAAATATTTAATTCACTAAACATATTAATTTGTATTACTTGTTCACTCCACTACAATTTGTGGAATTATATTTTTAAGAGTGATGAGTATTCAGAAAAGACATCTAGTTTTCATGAGAATATTCTTGAATATATGTTACAAATTTTAACAAGGATATTTATTTCTGAGACTGCACATTGCAAGTGTGCTACTCATGATTCATTTCTTCAATAATGTGTTGATCAGCCAATCAAACAAAAACAAAAAAACCCCAAATTATGACAGATGACCAAAAATGAGACACCAAGTAGACAAACCCCAAAATACTTGCCTAAACATACAGGGTGATATTTAAATATTTAGTAAGGGAAAGCATTTGACAAATGAATATGTACAGCAATTTCTGATCTGTTTATAAATGGGTCCCAAATGCTAACCAAACAACTGAAACTTAATCAATCAATGACAAATAGTTCAATTTGACTGGCTCAACAGATGTATTTTTCTTATTAAAAAAGTTATTTTGCTTTTCTTCTCTGTTCAAAAACAGAAATAGCTACGTTGATGTACCATAGATCAAATTTTGTCCCCAGAAATGGATAAAGTTAACAAGAATTACACACAGATGAGGGGAAGAATTTAGTTCTGTGAGAAGCTGTTCTTGCAGCATTTCCTGGCTGGGAGCAGACATTCTTAGAAATATTCAGAGAAAGTCATTTTCTCCTCAGTTTTCCATTACTGCCTGGCAAGCTTGGGTTTAAATAAATTTCAGATTAGTAGTTAAACTTTGGGGTGATTGTCTGAACACTTTTGATATGAATATCACTATAATATGACAAAATAAGGGCTTGGTCCCACAAAACTTTAGTCACGTGAGTACTTCCATTGAAGTTACATTATAGGACAGCTTTTCAAATCAGTACAGTAAAACAGTGATGTACATTTGAGGACTCACAGGCTATGCCTAATTTTAGTTAGTTCGAATTAACTTAATTCAAACTAGCATGGCCCCACTAGAATGCTAGTTTGAACTAAGCCAGTGCCATGCATGGCATTTGCTTTGTTCGAATTAGTCAGTTGCATTAAGCTCAATGTGCCAGTTAGTTCGAATTAACATGGCCACATTAGTTTGAATTCAGGGTTAGTTTGAAGTAAAACCAAGGTTTACTAATTCAAACTAACTTTTCCTTAATTCAGCTTAAGGAACTGCTTAAGTAGAATTAAGGAAACTCAAGTGTAGACACAGAGTAAATTAAGTCAACTTAAGCCTGCTTAAGTCGACTTAATTTACAAGTGTAAACGCACCCACACTTCCTTCAGTACATCCTACAAACCTCTGAACTCTTTATGCCCTTGTGTGGCCCCATTAATGTCAGGAGGATTACTTGTGTGTGCAAAGTGCAGTATACAGGGAAATGGTCACAAGCCTTCCTTTTTCAAAGAAAATGTCATGAAAAAAATATTCACAACCCACTGTTATTTAAAAATAATTACTTATTCAACATAAAGCAAAAAATCATAGAATCATAGAATAATAGGGTTGGAAGGGACCTCACGAGGTCATCTAGTCCAACCCCCTGCTAAAAAGCAGGACCACTCCCCCTAAATTATCCCAGCCAGGGTTTTGTATATAGTTCCCCATCATTTTTCTTCTTAATTACCATTTTAAATTGTTACTCAAATACATTTCTATATTACAGACAGCTGCACAGTAGTCTAGCCAATATGAAATTCAGTCTCGCTCCCCAGAAAAAAAAGCCAGGTAGGATTACAGAATCATGTGATCCTGCTGCCTACAGCTGGGTGAGGAGACAAGAGCCACTGATTGCCCCACCTTTCTGCACTGTCAATCAAGCTGGCCAGCCACACATGTGGATGTATACTTTTAGAGGTACAGCAATCTGTGTGCTCTCATCTTAATCAGGAAACACACTGCCAGGAAAAATACTGTTGGTGATCCACTAAATCAGACTGATTCTATACCATCCCTGATTCTAACAGAGCACAAAATATGCCTTCAAGATATAGCACTAAGTTTTCCTATGCGACTTCCAGGGACAGTTATTGGAACTCATAACTAGGAATAAAGCCACACCCCCTGAAAAAAAACTTAGGATGGTATAAAATGCAATAGCCTGCTAAGCAACAAAGATCCATAGGCACATTTCACACTCTGTTTTCAGTGGCGAGCCAGTGCACAGTCTCTGTCCTGATATTCCAAGTCATCCTGTAGATCCCAGCTACCTGAAAGATGGCTTCTTGCTCCATATCCATAGCAGCAGCAGTTTTATATGGCTATGATGTAGCCATGGTGGCACACAGAATGGACTTCCTTCTTTTAAGGTTCCTTGATAGTGCTCATCCTTTAGCAAGAATCAGTATGGAAAGATTTAGGTATTTCAAATCCCAGCAAACTGCATATTCTAACCTCATTCATGGTTGGTCTCATGTGCTCCTTCCTTCAACCTCAGCTCTATAAACCTTCTGTCAAACAATACCTTTTTCTGGATATTGAACATAAGACTTATGCAATTTTGTCAGTTCTCCACTATTGTGAAACTACAGTGTGCCAAGATTATCTAATCATATCCTCATTTGTGACAAAAACCCAGAACCAAAAGATGTTAAGGATATGCCATAACTTTTGTCATTGAAAACTGTTCAGTTCCCTCTTCTCTGATGCTTTTAACAGCATGTTAAAACAGTTCTTCTCCATATAATAGAGTTATCACTACTGCACTGAACAGTTGTATCTTAATTGTCACACTGATATCCCACTGCCAGAGATCTTTGAAGATACTGAAATGTGTGATTTTGGACATAGAACTTGTGTCTGCCAATCGATTACCCAGATAGATGAAAACTATTCACCCATTCAATGTCATTGCCATTTACATACAGCAATAGCAGCTCATGAGTTTTTGTTTTATAGGAAGCCTGCATAGCTTTGGTTTTTATCATCATTGATTTTAAAGTCCTATAGCTTCTGCAGTTTTTCAGAGTTCTTCCAGCAAATATCTGTAGTTAGTGAGTCTCCTCTTTAAGTAAGGCAATATCATCTGCACACTTGAGATCCTCCACTTTAAAGACTAATCCTTAGACACCTCCTACTTTGGCCTCAGTCAATTTTATCATCAGAAAGTCTATTAGATTATTAAATAAAGTAGATATGAAGACAGACATCTGTGGTGTACTCCTGATTTTACTGAAAACTTGTTTGTTACCATACCTATAACTTTCCACCATATTCCAAGAAAATAATAAAAACATCAAGTAACAAGATGGAGTTTCATGAGTACAGGTGATAAATTTATCCAGGACATCAGGCAATACTATGGAACTCATACAAGCTAAATATAGCCATAGATCTTACCACTTTCAGAAATAAACACAAACTCATTTTTCAACTGAGCTTTCCCTCCATAATTTCTCTACATGCATATCACATCCACACCTGCTCACTCACCCACAGAAATTTAAACAGGCAAACAAACAAAACCAATTAACCAGACAAAACCTATAAACTAATTGTGCTACTTCTCCAATAGACTGAAAAGGTATGGACTGAGATTTTGTTATTTCATTGGTTCTGTTAAATACTGTGGTGGTCATACAAGAACATAAATAGATAGCTATGTCACAATTTTTTTGACCTTTAAGAAAATACATCAGTTGATCAGAGTAATGGCAAATATATGAATCACCATATGAAACTAATTACCAAGAAGGATAAAAAAAAAAAAACTTGTAAGCTGCATTCAGAAACCTGAGTTCCAGAAACAATGAAAGAAGAATGACACCTTCAATTAAATGTAGAGAGTGTGATAATCCAATACTTTATGTTTCTTAAGATCATCTGAATGATTCTGAGGCAACTTGAATATCAAGTTATGGTCTGTAACAAAAGCAAATGTATGACAAAGTACATTTTTATCTGAACATCAGATTCACAGTTTGGGCAGAAGTAACCTCTGGAAGAAACCAATACATTCAGCTCATAGTTACAAACTGATAAGTGTTTTTGTTGCAGGTGTCTATTCAGGTTCTTTTATGGATCCATCACTATGGTATTTGAGACCCTTCCAGCAGTGCATTAATTAAAAATGACACAATCAGTACAAGAATATGTTCATACTATTCTGAATGTCTATTTCAAATTTGTTTAAATATGTCAAGGCACATATAAAATCCGATACACCTAAAACATACTGGGAAATTTACAAAGTTAAAATCCTGGGGGAGATTTTTAGAAACACAAAGGGATCCTCAGTGCCTTTTGTGTTTTTGAGAATTTCCTTCTTTCATCATTTCACACGTTTTTGCATATATGCACAATGTAACATAGTTGCGAACAGCAGCAGATGGCTGTGACTGTAAAGCTCTTGTGTTTGTTTAACTGCCTTTTTCTTGATTCGATATTGGATTTTCCTGTGACCATTAAGAGATTTTTCATCTCTTATTTTTTCCTCCACTCAATTTAGGGACAAGGCCAAAGACGAAGATTTTTAACTAAAGATAATAGATTTCTTAAAAATCAAAAGAATGGATCAACTGGAAATTTGTATTAGCTGATACAGAAACTGCCTAACTTTCCCACCACAATTCAATTCTCCATCAGGCGTTTCACTGGAGTGAGGTTGGGTGGTTCATATCTTGGCACTCTACCTAGGGCAGTCCATTGTGAACAAGTCACCTGTAGTTTGAAAGTACAATGAACTATAGACTGAAAGGGTATGTCTACACTGGAGGCTCTGTTAAGTCGATGTAACAAGGTTGACTTTAAGTCGACTTTAAGTTGACTTTGTTAAATCAACTTACAGAGTCCACAGTGAACACTCCTCTTGACTGCCTGTGTCCACACTGGCAGGTGCTACGTCAATGGAGCAGTGATACATTATGGGTAGCCCTGGGAGGTGGCCTGGAGGCCAATTAGGTTGACAATGGGTTTTGCCATCTATACTGGATTAAGTCAAATTAATAAGGTCGACTTAAGCGTTAAGTCAATCGTAAGAGGTGGTGTTAAGTCAACTTAAGGAAGTGAGCTCTCTTAGAACTACTTTATATATTCCTGTACCTGTAAGGTCAGATGTCCCTGCTATGAATCCAACTGTACTGCTACACACCGATACAGCTATAAAATATATGAAGACTTCTTTTCTGTGAATCATGTAATACTTTCGTGGTCTGCTATCTAACTACCAGGCTAGAACAGATGCTGAAAAGGCAGTTTCTCTGCTCTCCTGCAATATAAAACACTAATTCTTAGCCCTGATTATAAGAAATTAGACCTTCAACTTGTCAGGGGTCCAGGACTTAATATTACCAATCTTGCACCCATTTTCTCAGTCTAACATCCATGTACTGGACACCAATGCACTTTTCCTTTTTATTTCCAACCCCAAAATAACATTTTCAAAGAGGCACATTACCCTCTTCCACTTCTTATAAAACCTCTTTTAAAAAAAAATATAGTGGCAGGGGAAGCAACTGTCTATTGGGTTATGGAATTTCATTTTTTATGTTAATTAGTTCCATTTTAGCAAAAGAAAAACATGTCAAAAGACCAATGGACTCAAAAAGAGGAAGAAGTGGGAGTGCAAGGTCAACAAGAAACCCTTTCACCAAGAAAATTTGTAAAATGCACCAAGAAATGTATTTGGACATTTTTGTACAACTGTAATGGGAAAACTCGGAGCACATGAAAATCAGCACGACAAATAAATCTTCGAGGGGGTATCTGCCCCTTTCACAATGGGAATATAATGTTAATAGGTGTTCAGTATGGATTGAGAAAGGTGAAATAGATTGCCCAGATTAGAAACACCCTAGGACTCCCTCCTGAGACTCACAATCTCACCCCTCTCATTTTCATCCATTTTTTGTTACTGCAGGCTGTTGTGTTCAGTAGTAGATACTTGAATGCTATGACATTTTTGCAGGCAATTATTTCTCTGCATTCTCATTAGTATTACTGCTATTTTCCTACTAGATTAGTTGTCAATTCTGTACGTTGAATGTTGCTAGGCAATTATGGTAATAAAGCTTTACTGACCCAATTATTGTGGTACACAGGTATAGGATTTACTCCTTAATAACTGAAACTATGAATAGCAGAAGACAGAGATTTAGTAGACTTTTTTATATACTATAAAATGAACCAAAAGGGTCTATATCACAATGTGAGCACTGTCATAAAAGAAGTAAGAGTTGCTAAATTTGTGTCCAGGAACTAAAGTGTTTGTGTTTATCTTGACACGGGTTCTCTCCCCTAGCTACCCTCTCCTCTGCTTCACATTGCTCACTGTTCTGTTCTTTGATTGCTCTGTCTTTCAGGAATTCTTCCTATTTGATTATCCTGGACTATGCTTGCTTCCTTAGTCATTCCATTTCTTTTTCTTGTTCAGTTCAGACCATCTGTGGCCCACATTTACAAGTATGCAACCCCAAAGATTTAAGTGGTTTCAGAGAGTGTAACCAAGGCTAAATTTGGGCCCTTTCACTTGATGTGCTTGGCTGCTCTGTCCTCTCCAGTTGCTTTGTGTTCTCAATCTGCATTAGGCTATTGTTTCCTTTTTGGCTCCCATATTCATTCTTTTTTATTTTAAAGCCATGCAAGTACTTCATTGTACAGTGTGCAAAAGGTATTTGAGAACTGAAGCCTCTGATTGGATATGTATAGTTGGGAGTGAACCTTTGCTTGTGGGGTATTGAATCTGGTAAACTTGGACTATGGAGGGTGATAGCCACAGCTATAGAACGGGAATGGAGCAGAAGGATAGACTGCTGGCCAGAGGTTTACCAGCTTTCCAGCTGCATGCTAAACTTCAAATGTATGGGCAGCATAAGCTGAATGCACACACTGATGGTGAGCACTGGAAAGTTACATTTCACAACCAAGTCTGAGATTTAGAAACATTTTTTGTCCTACGCTGGAATGAAAATTGATCGTTACTGTGAAAAGAGTCATCTCAAAGCATCATTTTTTTTTTTAATAAAAAACATCAAGTTTCCAATTGTTCTCTATCACTTGTTATGTATCTTATGTAGAACTAGTCAGAAAATAAAAATCATTTCCATTTAAAAGTTTGATAAAAATAGAGTTGTCGACCAGTTTTCCATAGGAAAAATTCTGATTTTTAAAAAAAAAAAAAAAAAATCAGAAGACCAAATATATTAATTTTCAGTTATTCAATATTTAAAAATATGGATATAAAATATTTCATTTAGCAGGGAAAATCAGTTCCTAACCAAAAAAACAGTTTTGATGGAAAAATTTTGACCAGCCCTTCTATAGTGTACTTGGCACAATAGGGTTTTGACCTTATCTGGGCCAGCTGGATGCTACCACACTACAAATATATTTATTACTTTTCACAGTACTTGAGAAAGGTGGGTTTTAAAAATATACAGATAACATGTACATGGTTTCTGCACAGCATCCCATGTCTGCTATTCTGGACCTGTACACAAAGGCTATGTCTACACTTGCAAGTTAGTTTGAATTAAGGAAGCTTAATTCAAACAAACTTAAGCCTTGGCCACACTAGACTTTCATTAGTTCGAATTAAGGGCTTCCTTAATTCGAACTAATACATTCGATTGCTTAGTTTGAACTAACCCTTAATTCAAAATAGTTGGTTCAAATTAAGTCAATGTGGCCATATTAGTTCGAACTAACTGCTTAGTTTGAACTAATTGGCAGATTGACCTTCATGCAACTGACTAATTCGAACTAAGCAAGTGCCCTGCATGGACATGGCTAGTTCGAACTAGCATTCTAGTGCAGCCATGCTAGTTCAAATTAAGTTAATATAATAAGCATCCTTAAGTCGACCTAACTTGCCAGTGTACACACATCCTAAGGCAGAGATGGTGTCTCATCTGTTCTTAGCCCTGAGAACAGTATGGCTACTGAACACGGACATTGCTAGAAATTTCAAGATGCAGGAAACGAGAGGCATAACAGTTTCATAATTATATGTTAATTGTATCAGGTGCTCAAAACAAATGCTTTAGACTTCCCAGAACTCCAAATCCATATTTCCAGACTCCCCAAGGCTTCCTATAGTTTCACTCCATTTCAAGAGGAAAAACCTGGACCCCTATGTCTCTGAGGCTATGTCTATACTGGGGAATTTAATAAGTCGACTTAGAGAGTCCACACAGGACTCCTAAGTCAACTTAAGGTGGGCCATACTAAGTCGACTTAGAGTCTACTATAGACTCTAAGTTGACTAGTTCGGTCCAGGGGGAGGCGAGGCTCCTTTGGAGCCTCGGCTCCCCAGGCTAGGAGGGCTTGTCCTGGGGAAAGCCAGCCCTGTGTGGGGCTGGCTCTCCCCAGGCAGCAAGCCCCGGAGTGGTCTGGGGGAGAAGGGAGCATGGAGCTCCCTCCTGCCCCAGACCACTCGGCTCCCTTCTGCTCCGGACTTCTCAGGTCCTGGGCAGAAGGGAACCCTTCCAGCCAGGACCACTCAGGTCCCGGGGAGAAGGGAGCCCAATGCTCCCTCCTACCTGGGACCCAAGTGGTCCCAGGGAGAAAAGAGCCCATTAAAAGGAATTCACTCTCCCAATGGCCAGAGACTTCTCAGAAACAACACGTACATGATGAAGACTGCCTGTCCAAAGAGGGCTGCCTGACCCCCACATCACAGCAAAGATCTTTCCAGCAACCTGGAAGAAAGAATAAAAGAGGGGAAGTGACATTATCACTTGACTTTCCCCGTCTCTGCACCTGGAGGAATGTCTGGAAGACAAAGACTGAACTGGAGGAAGGTGGTCCCAGGTCTGGGACTCTCTCAGCCTGTGCTTTGAAGAACAAAAACCTTCTTATACCATCTGTCAGGGTGAGACACTGCTTGACTCAAATCCTACTTAGTTTGTAGACCTTAGATAGCAAATTTATTTTTTATTTCTTAAGAGCCAACTTTGATCTATATGCCTCCTACTTATAATCACTTAAAATCTTTCTTTCTCTAGTTAATAAATCTGTTTCATATATTACCAAAACTAATATGTTTTGATTGATTGAAGCACTTCATAAATTTCAGTTCAGTTTACAAAAGCCGGGGTGTGTCCACTCCACAAAGAGGGAGTGGTGAATGTAATGAACTTACATTGGCCAAGCTTCTGACTAGTACAAGACAGTCTATTTTTGGGGTGCAAGACTGGAGAGCTGGGGAGAATTGGCTGGAACCTCCATATTGAAGATTCATGAGTGCCTGCAAGATCATTCATGCAACTCAGTTCAGGGTGCCCCTGCCTGTGGGTGTTCGGGTAACTGCAGAACCTGGCAGAGGTTTGTAGCTTGATATCAGCATCACAGTATGAGAGGTAGCCCAGGTTGCTAAGAGAGAGGGCTCAGCCGTCCCACAGTCCAGGTTGCACCCCGGAAGCCCATCATACTTCTTTACAGCCCATGACAGATTATAAAAGATTGCCACCTTATGTGTCGCACACCCTGCCACTAGGGTGGGACTGGGGATTATATCCTCTCTACCCCTCATATAGCTCTCCTGTGAGAAGTCAGGGAACTGATTTTTTGGGCAGCTGTAGCTGGGTTGAAATTAGAATTAATTCTGTCTTCCAAATGAACCTATCCATCCAGAGCCCCTGAATTAGAAACAGTGCTTTTGATTCTGCTGCCACAGAAAACAAGTTAGGTCCTGGCACTAATTCTTCTGAGCTGGCAAAATTCAGGCAGGCTTGGATAACTGGGTCCAGGGCTGGCTTAAAGCCCCCCTGGGCCTGGAACTGATATTTTATGGGGTCCCTGTAGGGGGGCACTATACTTACATTGGCACCCCCCCTCCCATCAGCAACAATGCCCTGTTTTGGGGAATGTCTGTGGGCCTGTGTCCGACTCTTCCCTGTTCCCCCCATCGGCAGCAGCAGCAGCATCAGCAGTGGCCTGCAGGAAGGAGGGTCTGTGGCCCAGTTTCCTGCTCTCCCCCTGCTGGTGGGTATGGTAGAGGACTGCCTGGTGGTGGGCGGGAGAGGGCGTGACCATCTCTGACCCCTGCGGCTCTTTCTACCAATGGCAGCAGTGAGGGGCCAGGGAACACTCAGGGTGCATCACAGACAGCTCCTCCTGAGCCTAGCACCCAGAAGCCTGGACATCCTTCATTTCCACCTCAGCATGGTGGGCTGGCCACTGGCCAGCATGGGGACAGGGCAGGGCGATGCTCAGTGCTGGGGTGGAGCACATGGGACAGGTGGCCTGGCACAGTGCAGGCTGGTGGCACTCTGGCTGGAGGTGCTGCTACTGCTGCAGGGCTGGGGCCAAGGCTAGCTCCCCCCTTAATCCATGGCCCTGGGCTGCAGACCTAAAGCCCCTGCCTTAATCCAGCCTTGATTGGGTCTGATTTTGATTTTCCTCTAAATTCAGATCCCTCATTGTGGGGTATTTAGTAGGAATTTTAGAAAACACCAATTACTTTCCCTCCCTCTTTATATGCTTTTGCACTCATTCTATTCTCAGCAAAGACACTTCCCTTGCCACTCATCTTAGGTATGAAAAGTTTCCCTCACTACACAGTAAATTGATGTAAATCCATTTAATAATATAGCACTAGATTTTCCTGCTGCATATTACAGTATTAGAAATATTTAATATTAGTCACAAAGCTGAACCATTTTTACAGTTAGTCAACTTTTCTATTCTCCTTAGTACCCTAAAATAATTCCTAAGTTGAGCCAGTTAATATCCTTCTATTTAAGAGTGTCTGAAACCACTTCAATTGTGTGCACACTAAAGGAAGGTTTTCTTTTCACTATCCTCTTCTATCCTTTTCATTCAATGTTCCAGTTCAATAGTTTTTCCATTTCTTTTTCCAGTGAGCTCATTTTAAAGTCACCCAATGGTTTTTGACCGTTAGATCCTCTGTTCATTTCTTCCACTTCCTTTTCTAAACTTTCTTTTCTGCCATTATACAGATTAGGATGAGTCCCCATCTTTCAGCTAGCAAACTGTTTCTCATTTTCTTCTCTACGGATCTGAGGTATGCATTTCTGTAACCATTTTTGCATATTTTTTCCCCTTGCTTTTTTGTCAACTACCATTTCTTTAAAAAATATTGCTGAAAAAGAGCAACAGTCCCTGACTTTGGCTTCATTAGTTAAATTAAGAACAAAATCATACTCCCCAGAAGAAAACAAGCCATGCTGTACATACTGTTTTCTGTTAAAGTCCAGCTTCAGAATTGATCTTGAAATCCAGATTCTTTCTTAGTCCTTTTCCTGTTTTCACCAAAGATATGAATCAAGGTGTCTAATAAGTTAATATTCAAATTCATACATTGTTTCTAAATGGCCTGTGAAGACTGTTTCCTATGGGAATGGGGAAGACACACTACACACATAGGTACTGTATTAGAATGGAATTACAGATCAGCTTTTGAATAAAATGTCCTAAAGGGATAATAAACCTAAATGACCCAGAAAACTCTGAAGAGCCATAGAATTTACTCTTCTGATGGTGGAGTTTTAACCACTAGATATTGAGTAACAATTAGCTAGCACTGAAGATGATAAACCGAAAACAAATGGAGGAATATCAGAACATGTGAAATGTTTACTATGCAATGGAGCGTGAGGGAATGTGTCTGTTAGAAGGGTGATGGACTCACACCAACACCTTAGCAGTCAGACTGTGTGTTAGATCTGTACACAGAGGTTAATATTTATATTTATTTCAGTTCTGCAGAGCCAAAAGATGATTTTCTTGGTTTACACCCATTCCCTCTTTGTTAACAATAGTAGTTGACTATTTCTTTCCTTGCCTCCATCCAATTCCATGTTATGCAGAGACGGATCAGACACAAAAACAATGAGCATCTGACGAAGTGGGTTGGAGCCCACGAAAGCTCATGCTTGAAGAAATTTGTTAGTCTTTAAGATGCCACAGCATTCTTGTTGTTTTTGCTGTATACAGACTAACACAGCTACCCCTCTGGAACTGATCAGACACAGTAGCTGCACATCAGAGAGTTTACTGGAGTTTACAGGAAGGCAACATCAGACAAAACCAAATTTGTTGCAACTGATGCCTGTCCCAGTGAATGTGGGACTTCTATCATAGTCCCTCTTGGGCAGCTATTGAAAGCAACTGTATGCTAAGACAATGAAGAGACACGAGGCCAGCAGAAAGAAATAAATCAGTCCTTTAGAAAAGAAAAAAGTTGTATTAGTATTGGTGTTCCCCTTTAAGGAGACCATATTGTTGCAAATCAAGAGAACCTCAACACTGCAGGTAATGGAGTCTACTGCAAGATCCTTACAATGCATACATCTTTAGCTGCTGCAGCTGTGTTAGTAATGCAATAACAAACATTTACCTATTTGTGATCTATTGTGTAACAGCCAAATCTTTCATCCATACAAATGCTATCTTTAACCTGCAAATATATCCAAAGGGGTAACGGTGTGTCATACACTCCCCTGCATTTAATTTCCTCCCATTCTGTAAGTTTCCCATCTTCAAAGCATCTGACGAAGTGGGATTTTCTCCCACGAAAGCTCATGCGATAAATAAATCTGTTAGTCTTTAAAAGTGCCACAGGACTCTGTTGTTTTTCTGCAAATATATGTATTTGTACATGGAACAGCCATTCCTCAATGTTCATTTCATGAAAACTGGATATTACATGTACATGTTGTCATGACAGGGTTAGACATGTAATATTTATGGTCACCTCATTGAGTCAAGGGTAAACTGAGGATACCCACATCTCTTTTGTGGAATACAAAAGTTAGTTAGATTAGTTTACTCCCTATTTAAAAAAAGAAAGAAAAACACAGTGATGAAAGTCAGATTTTCATTAACAAACTATAAGGCAGATGATAAAGTAAAATATAAACACCTTGCAAGTATTTTTCTGGATTAATCCCAATATTCCTGTATTAATGTGACAAGCAGGGAACTGAGGCACAAAGATGAAATAGCTGATCTAAGGTCAGGCAGGAAAGCTTTGGCAAAACCACACATGGAATTCAGATTTTCTGAAACCCAGTCCTTAAACACAAAGCCATCCTTCCTCCTAATATATTATAATGTTATGGTAGTCATATATAACAGTATCCTAGTAACTATGATCAGCTGTTTTCCACAACTCCCCTTGGCTTTCATTAGAATGAAAATTCACATCATTGTAGATTGTCCAGGTAGCAAGCAAAGCTATATTGCTACAAAACAGTACATTTCCAATCTCTAGTCTGCTTCCCAAGATCTTTTGGCAGAACTATATTGATTAACTTGGATTCTTTGTTAATTTCAGTTTCTTTGACATTTGGGATAGCTTATAGCATTTCTGCCTTACCCACACATAGGGCGCATCTACACTTGCGAATTAAGTTGACTTAAGCAGCTGCTTATGTCAACTTAAGGAAAAATTAAGTCGATTTTATAAAACCTGATTTTAAGTCGACTTTGCTGGCTAAGTCAACTTTAGAAAGTCGACTTAGGGCTACTCCACATCTACAGTGCATAAGTCGACTTAAAGTTGACTTAGGGGGCTCCAGGGCTTCCCCATTGCCCACCCTGCCAGGGTAGTTAGCACAGCCACAGCCTGGCATGCCCCCCTACATGGCAGAGCAGAGCCCTGCCCACCCTGCCCCTATGCCCTGCCAGGGTCCCTGTCCCCCTTTGCCCCTTGTACCGAGGTACAATGGGGCAAAGGCTGAGCCCCCTGGCACTTGGCAAGGGGTGCCCCCCCGGTCACTGTGGACCTGTCCCAGGTCCACCTAGCCCCTACAAGTTGACCTAGGTGTCCAGTGTGGATGCTCTAGGTCGATTTGGCAAGGTCCCCTTTAAGCTGACTTAAATTTTGAGTGTAGACATGCTAAGTCGACTTAAGCTAAGTCGACTTAAAATTAACAAGTGTAGACATAGCCATAGAAAGCTGAGCAGAATGGCTTAATCTCAGGAGGTGAATTGGGGACACTGTGCCTCAGACGCTCTCTCGGCTTCTTCATGTACATTGGTTTGAACAATTATTGTTCCCCCAATGTACCATGCCAACACCATGGGCATGATATAGAGAGGGGGAACAAGGCCATGGCTTGCTCTATTTATCATTTCCATCACATTTTTGGCAACATATTCCCTGTGAAGAGAAAGACAAGCATTCCCTGTTCCCCTGAAATCTAAGGAGTGCAGAACTGAGCGACAACTGCACAGCTGCCCAAGACAGAAGAGTTTTTTTGTGAATTCCTCTTTGACCATGAAAGAATCCTTCACAATTAGGCTCGAGACATTTTCAGCCACATCCTTCTGATTTCTCAACTATGCACATGTGTGTACATGTTTAGTTACTGCAGACTTCTAAAATGTGTTAAATGAGCAGGTATCTGAAGTATTTCACAGATTCCTAGGTGAGCAGGGGATATTGGATCATCTAGCCTAACTCGCTATGTAACCCAGGCCATGGAACTTCCTCAAAATAATTCCCAGAGCAGATCTTTTAGAAAAAACACACAACCTTAACTGTCCAGTGACAGTGAATCCACCTTGACCCTTGGTAAATTGTCCCAATGGTGGGAGTACTGCCTACCTCATCAAAGGACTATTCACTTCCCTGAATGAATTGCTCCTGCAGGGACTGACTCAGCCCAGCATCGCCCACAGAATTTCCTTCGATTTCTTTTGTCAAGAAAGATATTGCCCTCTGTCCTGACAAAGTGGTAGCAGGCTCAGTATTATTTTTATGAACCAGTATTCTGAAGACCTAAGGGGAGAATGTGACCATTCTCAGCCTGGTTACTCAGGGATTGCAAGTCACCTTTTTACCTCTTGCCTCTAGTGAGAAGGGAGTCTTTCTTGTCATTGCTGGGTGTTGACTCCCTGACACTGCCAGCTCTTCAGTCACTCTAACAGTCCCCTTTAGGCTATGGCAGCTCTTCCTTCTCCTTGCAGGTCAACAATAGGTGCATCTCAATCCCTGTGTCTCTTTGAACTGTCCCCCGGGACACCCAGCTCCTGAGACTGGCTACTTCACAGAAATTCCAGATCCTCTGAACCCACCGGTACAGCGTGTCTCAGTTTTACATTAAGTGCTGAGTGGTTCACAGGACCAGTGGATTGCAAGCACTTAATGAGACAGATGGATTATTTAAGAAAGAATAAAAATGTAACTAGAAACAAGAGAGAATGGCGAAAACATGTAGTTTCAATACAAAATAAAACAGAACATAAACCCATGTCTACACTTCTCGGTAGCTACCTTTCCTATTCAATACAGAAAAATCTCTCCGCCACAAGTTCAGTCTATTGCAGAGCTGGCTTGTTTCTCAATAACCATATCCAAACACTTCTAAACTTTCCACCAGGGTTTTTTCTTGGCAAATGAACACAGAGGATCTTTCCTTCTTTGTGTTACACCAAAAACCTAGGCATAAGACCCAGTTTCACTATGAGTAGGAACAAAAATCCCCTGCCTTCTTGCAAAGTTGATTTTTTAACACATTTAAGAGGATTCAGATGTTTGTCCTCGCCTTTCATGGTTTCCCATTCAAACTCTTAGTACTGTGCAAGGCTAACAAATGAGCTTTGCACTGCATCACTGTCCAGATGAGACAGGAAGGGAGTTAAAACTCCCTGAATGGGACATTACTGAGACATCCTGGTGACTAATCTCAACTGTCTATTATAAGTCCATACAGCGGAATTTCACTATAAATATATTATTCCTTAAACAGTACCCCTGGAAACATCTCACATTAATTATCAATTGTGACAAATTACAAGATTTCTGTAGGTACCTCACGTGGTATTCCTTATGGATACCCTGCAGAGATGTGTGTTTAGTGTAATGGGTTTGTCAGGTCTGAGGCAAGAGCTGTTTACAGAGAACAGGAGACCCTTTGCCAAGGGATCTCTCTGTCACAGAGCGAGGAGTGAAATAATGCAACAAAAACTAGTCATCCTCTAGCCCCACACTCTCCTTCTTCTAGATTAGCAGAGCCATTCTCAGTGAGGCTATCTTGGAGTGGCTGTTCCATGTGGGGGAAGTAACGGTGATGACACAGAAAGTATCACTCTTACTTTCTGTGCCTCCTCTCCATTTCTGGATTTGCTTGGCCTTCCTTCTTAAACTGAGCTTTTTGGTAGAAGGCATTTTGCAAAAGGTATTTCAATTAAATAATTAGTAGAATAAAACTATAGGTCTCAATCTTTTCCATTCTGGACTCCTCAAGACAAAATCCTGGTACCCGTCTCCTATTTAGCATGTTAGGAAAAGCAGGCTGTTTGTAACTGCTGACACCTACCTGTGGCTGGTTTCTGGGGGCACAACCCAATTCATGCCATAGTATATCTTAGGACTTGTCTACTTAAGGACACTCAGGAAAATTAAGCAAAATTATCACAAGGTGTGAATTTAAAATGTGTGCGCTAAATTGAGTTAAACCCTTGTGTGGAAACCCCATTCACAAATAAAATGGCCTGAATTGGATTTAGTTTAATTCACAGTGAATTAAAATGTATAGACAAACCCTTTGAGTACTGGAGCACACTGCAATTTAGGCCACTTGATTCTAAAATCCTATTTCTCCATCTCTTGCCAATATGATGTTCTTAATTCTATATGCATTTATACACATTATCAAGGAAGAAAAGTAAAGATTGGACAATTGCTTTGCATCAGTCATTACAGGTGAATAAAACTTGGCATTATCTGAGCAATTCTCTCTTCATCATTGTACAGTCACCAAGCTACTGCCTGAAGGCACACAGTGACCTGACTACCATAGAATAAAGATGAGGAGAAAAAAGAAAGCCAGAGATAATGCAATAGTAAGTATGAAGGGATGTATCAGTATTTAGTTTAGCATACACACCCAAATCTTTAGTCTCATTCCCCATTATTTCTCTTATCTCCCAGACAAGTGCAAAGCTTCCTAGTAAGGCTGAGCCCAGTTACTATCCCACTTTCCCTGAACTCAACACCTTTCCCTCTCCCAAAGTGATTACCTTTCCTTGTACTCCTTTCTGGAGCTATTTTCCTTTTGACACACTTTCAGCCATCTTAGACATTACCTCACTCCAAAGGGAGTGAGCTGGGTCTGGTTTATACAGTCGTCAGACTACTCCCAGCAGCCACTAAGAGGATTGGGAAAGTGGAGACAGCTGCTTCGGGTTTTTCCTCCTTTTTTGTTTCTCTCCCTCCCCCCCCCCCCATGTGAGAGTTCACACTGTCATATGCTGAACCATCAGTCAGCTACATTATATGTGCTTCAGAGATGATCTATGGTTCCAGGGTGTCTGCATTAATTTATGGATCATAACTGAGAAACAAAAGTGGATATTTAGATGAGCAACTTCACAACATACATTTCTCGTCTTCTTTTTCTTCCAAATTGGAAGTCAGTTATTTTTTCCTGATTAACACATTCCTTCATCAACTATAATTTGCAACCATTAAATTAGATTGCCTCCTGTTAATCTTCCACTGCTTCAATCCCATTATGCAGAGAAATAATGTAAACTTTCAAAATTAGACTATGTGAGTGCCAGTCTTGAAACTAGAGAAAAAAAATACTATTTTTGATAAAAAGCTTTTCCATAATAGTGAACCTTAAAGCAATACAAAGCATACAATATTAAAAAAAAAAAAAACACCAGAAATATTTCTATAATAAATGGGAAATCTTTTCATTAACGGAAAGAAATAAACCTTACATCAAAGCTGATGGCATTTTCAAATGCGTCATTTCTATGGTCTTGACAGGCATTTCAGCATTAAAGGCAGCCTCCAGCAAGGATGCTGGGAAGCAAACAGTAGCACTTGAAATCTTAATTTATATCCCAATATAAAGTTTATAGGGCTAAATAAAAAAGTAGGTAGTAGAAACATTAAGAGCAGGCTTTGGTGTTAGCCTGATTAATATGTCTTTGAACAGAACTTATGTCAAGACAATTCAAATAAGACACTACCAGCTAGATTTAAATAGCAAAACCAAGTTACTTTTGCCAGGCAGTATGCATAATGTATGGCCTATGCATCTTCCGGAACTACCTTATGTTCAAAAATTGTATCAACTATGAGGTGAGTTTTAAATATCCTGTTTTCTGGAGGGACGTTTATGAACAGTGATGCTGGCTGCATCCAGACACGGTTCTTGTGCTTTTCTAAAGGCCTCAGCAGAGAGTAATTATAGCTGCAGCCCATTTAGGGCAAAAGTGATATAAATTTTAAACTGACTGTAGTTTTAGTGAATAGATAAAACCCAGTGACCCTTGCATTAAGCAATTGACTCTCTGCACCATTATATTATATTCTGCTGTCAGTCACTTATTTTTAACTTCTAAGACAGTGGTTAGAAAGCTCCAATTCTAGTCAGGATAGAAATATGTTAACTCTGCTAGTGAGATATAAAACAGACACCACTGGTGAAATCTGCCATGTGTATATTACCCGCTTTTTAGTATGGTTTTGAGAAAATGGTCATTGCTGGATCCCATGTGTCTGTTCATTCATGAAACAAATGACTCCAGGCGTGTGTTTTTTTTGTTTGTTTGTTTTTAAGAGAGAGAGACGAAGAATATCAACATGTCCAAAAATTTCTGGCTCCTACATTTTCATTCCAAGGCATGAGGCATCAGGTTTTAAAGAGGATTTAGCTTTTAGGGGTTTTTTATGTGGTTTATCATGATGGTATTCTTCTTACAATTCATTCATGTACAAGTTCCCATTTGTAACAATTATTATTATAAATGTCTCTTCTGCATGAGAGAAACTTCTGTAATTCTGACTTTTAGCTTTTGCTCAGAACCATTTTAGGTCCTGGAAACTCAGCAAGCCTCCTTGCCAGCAGCAAGGCCAGCCCTTCAGCTGTGATCCATGGACATCTGTGGGCCTCAGAGCACCATCTGGTGGTCCAGAAAGAGATGTACAATGGGCTCCTCCCCTCATTTCTGAGGCCAAATTGAATTGAATAAAATAAAATACGCTCAAAGTATATCAAATATTTGCCTCGTGTTACATTGCCATGTCAGTTGTCACAGGTATGTTGTGCAGAATGCAGTTGTTAATGGGAGAGGCACATTAGCGGCACTCTCTCTGTGAAGATGTGGTCCACAATATGAAAACTTTGAGAATCCCTGGCCTAATGGACAGGAAATGGCTCCAAATTTCAGCTGTGCTGCTGACTTATGGCCATGGACTTGTACCAGTCACTGCAACTCTTCTCATTCCATGGCTTAGCTCACAAGGTCATTGGTTAGTTTGTGTAAAACACATTTTAGCATAATCATTATGATAGCAGTGGTGTTAATAGTTCCTTCTCTAGTTAAGGAGGAGAAAACAAATTCTAGTTTAGAGTGCTCACCATTAAAAATGTATCGTGCAGTGACTGTGTTACTTGTTTTAGCTCAGAAGGAAACACTGTGAATGTCATAGTCAGGTCAAATACCAAAGTATGGAAAATACTGTTTTGGTTTTGTTGTTTGTTTTTGGCAACGAGTGCAACTCCCCTTCCCTTTTTACACACTGATAACTTTCTGAAGGAAAAGAAATCAGCCCTAGGTCTGAACATTGCCATGCTTGGTCTCTGTGTGAAGGTGAATTTCGTCTGTTTATCTGAACACATTCCCTTAAACAGTTTTGGGTCATGGGATAACTTTCAATACTAGAGGGATACGGACCCACCCTTCTCTGCATGTGTATATATACCTGACATATTAGAGTTTCCTTTTCATGCATCTGAAGAAGTGGGCTTATACCCACAAAAGCTTATGTGATAAGTAAATGTGTTAGTCTTTAAAAGTGACACAGCACTCCATGTTTGTTTTCCAGCTGGACAGCTGATCTGCATGCAAGTGAGGGGGATGGTGCTAATGTGTTCAGTCATGTCAGTTCTCAGTCATTCTGCTCCATATCTGAAAGCTCCTCAGCTTTGACTGGAGGTGGTTGGGGGCTCAAAGGTAACTTCTTAGTGATCATACCACTGTATAGAAGGAATGAAGAGTATGAAGCAAACAGTGAGGTCAAGTTCCAAAGGAAAGAGAATAAGGTGATAGACAGGAAGGGCAGTCAGAAGATAAAGGTGAAGAGAACTAGTGGAAGAGAAAGAGGAAAAGAAGAAGGCAAGAAGATATGAGGGGCAAGAAGATGGTAGAAGGATAAAGGGGTAAGAAGAGGGCCTAGGAGACAGCAGGTTAAGGGGAAGGTTCAAAGGAGTGGGGGGTGAGGGGGAGAAGAGGGAGAGGAAAGAAGAGCATAAAGCAGAGTGTTAAAATAAATTGGAAAGGGAATAAATTGAGGGGGTGAGGAGAGTCAAAATAAAGGAAAGCAGACACTGAAAAATATAGAAAATATCTGCAGTTCATCTAAGGATCAGATGTTTGAAGTTGGTCAGAGAACCTGGCATCTCTGTGTCAGTAAATCTCCAGTAATTCATTAGCTCAGGATCCTCGACATCCTTCTTATCTTCTTCTACCCATTATCTTTGGCATCTCCTCCTCCTGACCTAAACTGACAACAGGAAAAACAAAGGTGCCCTCAGATATACATAAGTAAGTCGTTCTGTGCCATGTTCGGCTTTTGTAAATAACGTCTATCACAGCAGAATAATCCTGTTGACACAAGAGAGGTAAAATACCATCGAGGATAAGCCCATCACCCCAGCCATGCTGTCCAGGGATTTATCTCTTTTTTGCTATTTTCTTGCACACAGAGCCTATGAGGGTTGCAGGATCACAAGTGTACAAAGCAGTGCTGCATAAATTCTGACTTGTTATATCTTGCTATCTATGTCTATGTCTACACTGGCAATTTAAGTCGACTTAAGGAGGCTTAAGTCGACTTAAATTAAGCCATGTCCACACTACGCTTTCATTAAGTCAACCTAAGAAATTCCTTAATTCCTAAATTACTTAATGAAAGCTTAAGTTCAACTTTATAACTACCACTCATTAGGTCAACTTAAGCCTCCTTAGGTCGACCTAACCCTTCCTTAGGTTGACCTAAGCCCAGTGTGGATGCATAAGTCCACTTTGTTAAGTTGACCTAAAGGCAGTTAGGTCGACTTAACAAAGTGGACTAAGTCGGCTTAAAGTGTTGCCACTTGATAAGTCGACTTTAATAAGGTCAATTTTAAGTCAACTTAAAGTTGACCCTTATTAAAGTCGACTTAATGAAAGTCAACTTAACTTTTCTAGTGTAGACATAGCCTATGAAATGCCTATTATCAAGGTATTTGAGCACAAAATGTACTGTAACTTAATTCTCTGAAATGTTTCTAATACAGTTCAAATATCTACTGGAATGTGAGGTGTTGGTGCTACTTAAAGATTATCTGGCAATTTTCATAGCACAAAATTGTTATTTACTTGCAATGCAATTAGAGTAGTTTCATTATAATTGAAAAGTTATTAGCAGCATATAGAATGGAAGTTTATGGGAGATCTCTTTTGCACAAATTAACCTTTATTATTTGGTGAAAAAATACAAGGACTAAGTCTTGCATATTGCACTATCTAAGAACATTCAACTACAAAAAAGGTTTAATGTCAAGATCTGAATGTTTATTTTATGCCTATGAAGTGTGAATGTTTTGTTTGTTTTTACAAAAGTTTGCATTTAAACTCACTTACAACCTATAAAAATACTTCAAGTAGACAGACAGCTCTTCGGAATGCTCCAAGGTGCTTTTCGAGATAAGATAGAAATGGAAAGTAGAAGAGTATCTGTATATTGAGTGTTATGGGTGAAAGCACAATGTCACTGTGATTTATAGTAACTCAGAGACAAATGTACAGCACTTCCTTCTTTCTTTTAAAGAAATGCAGTTTTGCATTTGAAGATAGGTTTTGGACTGTTAATTGGAAATTGTCAAAATGAGTTGCAACTGTCTGGTGAGACCTCAGTAAGATTGCACTACTGAAGCAAAACAAAATTGTGATAACTTCTCCAATACATGCATAATTGCACATAATTTACCTACTGGGTTTTAAGTTATGATTCAAAAATGTTTTGAATGTCAGTGATCTTCATGGTTGAAGTATTCATAAGAGAACTATTATCTACTGCAGAAAACAGTTAAGTAAACTTGAAACAGTTAACAAATCTGTTATTTCTATGCTTGCCAGTTGTTTAGGAGCTTGATTGTGCCATTAGGGGTGATGAGGAGACTGGCTGCCGTATAGGAAGTAAGTCATGGTCAGAAAGAGTGAGAGCGAGAGCTTGAGCTAGTCAAGTCTCTGCATGTTAAATGCCTTGAAAGTTAAATTCCAAAGGGGTAGCCGTGTTAGTCTATTGTAGAAAGACAACAGAGTCCTGTGGCACTTTTAAAGACTAACAGATTTATTTATCGCATTGTATGCCGCTACACTGTTTAACGTCCACCCTCGGGGTGTTATTCATCGAGGGTTGCAGGCAGACGATGGGTTCTTTGCCCACCGGGATAATAGCCTGGCCTTGATCTGATGGAAGGGAGGAGGCACTGACACATACATTAGTGGTCAGGGGAACCAAATAATAGAGGGTTGAACCGATCCAGCCGATAACCCAGACAAACATTAAAGGAATTGAATACTGTTCCCATAAGGAAAGTAGTGGGGGGGGGGGGGCAGAGGGGTAAGAACAGTAACAGGGGAAGTATCAAAGGAATCAGGAGAGTTATAAGCATAAGATGTTTATTGCAAATCATCATGAGTACAATAAGACTTATGCACTTCTTTTCTGGTTATTTGTGCACTCTTTTTTAACTGTTAAATACTTGCAAGGTTTAATGCTTTAAAGCATGCTATAATGTTGTTATGCTGCAGCAGGCCTTTAAATCAAGAATGAATGCAAATTTTAATTACTAAAGCTATTCTTATTACTCTGCACTTGCCCCTAGCTTCAAAGGGGTGCCCCTAACTTCAAAGGGGATAGCAGGCTATCTACCTGTACTCCCAGGCTGGGGTGCTAAACTACTTGTTCCCTAACCTTATACCTATTCCCCCCGTACCCTCGGGGACCAGGGTGCTAAACTGCTTTTGTCCTTACACCAGGACTCGGGGTGCTAAACTTCAGTTACAGTTTTAAGTACTTATTTTCCTGGCTACGGATAGACCCCTCCTCCCGGCTCTACCGTGCCTTTCTCACATACCTGTAGTTACTTTGAACCAGTGTTCACCGAGGCCTATTAGGGTTTCTTAATACTCACCGAACTCTTTGCCAACGTGTCAGTTTCGCCACCCTCGGGGATCAGGTGCTGACTTTTCTTTGATGAGCTCGGGCCAACACCTTTAAGACCAGGTCCTGACCTTTCTCTGGTTTTGGCTATGGACAGACCCCACTTGCTATCAAAGCCGGAGCCTTGGGGCATCGTGAGTCATGTCCAGACTACTGTCTGCCTCAGTTTCTCCAGGGCTAATATTTATAGAGTTTTAGCCCCCCTTGCCCCTCCTGTTTTAGCAGAGGTTCTCACGTTCTCACTCCTTTGCAACATAGCCTTTGGTTCCCACATGCTTCTTTGTCTTTGCAACATTACCATTAGTTCCCATGCACTTATGCAGGGGGCTCCTTGCAACATTGTAGGGTATTCAAGGTTGCAGGTGCACGCTATGTGACGTTTGAGTTCTTGGCATAGGTTCATGTGAGCTATTATGCTAAGGCCTTTGAAATCTGGTTTAGGCTTGCGCCTATACTAACAAACTACCACTACTAAAACTATCCAACAATTTAACTTCTTCAATTCCCATTCCTAAACCCACCTTCTACACGCATGAGCTTTCGTGGGAGAAAATCCCACTTCGTCAGACGCTTTGAAGAAGGGAAACTTACAGAATGGGAGGAATTTAAATGCAGGGGAATGTATGACATAGGATCAGGTCAGGCTGTAACAGCAAATCAAAATAGGTGTTAGGATTTAAACACTGGGGAACAGCACATGGAGGAGAGTGAGGTCTAATCACTTGTTGTAATGAGAGAAAAATCCATAGTCCCTGTTTAACCCCAGGACAACTGAGTCAAATTTGCATATAAATTCGAGTTCTGCAGTTTCTCTTTGAAGCTGTGATTTGTTATTAATCTGTTTCAACACAGCTATTAACAAGTCGTCAAGGGAGTGAGCAGGGAGATTGAAGTGTTCCCCTATTGGTTTTGTAGTGTTGCAATTTCTGATGTCAAATTTGTGTCCAATTATTCTTTGGCGCAGAGACTGTCCTGTATGTCCAATATATAAGGCAGAGGGGCATTTCTGGCACATGATGGCATAAATCACATTGGTGGATGAGCAGGTGAATGAGCCCTTGATGGAGTAGGTGGCTTGATTAGGCCCTGTGATGGTGTCATCAGTGTAGATATGAGGGCAAAGTTGGCAGCGTGGTCTGTTGCAGGGATATGTTCCTGCTTTAGTGTTTCTGTTGTATGATCTGTAGTTGCTGGTGAGTATCCGTTTAAGGTTGGGGGGCTGTCTGAAAGCAAGGAGAGGTCTGTCTCCTAAGGCTTGAGAGAGTGAGGGATCATCTTGTAAAATAGGCTGTAGATCTTTGATGATGTTTTGAAGAGGTCTGGCTTGGGGGTTGTAGGTGGTGATCAGTGGCATTCTGTTGTTGTTTTTCATGGGCTTCTCCAGCAGTAGTTGACTTCTGGGTACCCATCTGTCTCTGTCAATTTGTTTCTTCACTTCTGCGGGTGGGTACTGTAGTTTTAAGAATGCCTGTTAGAGATCCTGAAGGTGTCTGTCTCTATCTAAAGGGTGAGAGCAAATGCGGTTATATCTTAGGGCTTGACTGTACACAATGGATCATGTGGTGTGTCAAGGATGAAAGCTCGAGGGATGTAGGTAACTATACCGATCAGTAGGTTTGCGGTATAGGGAGGTCTTTATGTGCCCATCACTAATTTGCACTGTAGTGTTCAGAAAGTGGATCTCTTGTGTGGAGTGTTCCAGGCTAAGTTTGATTGTGTTGTGGAAATTGTTGAAATCTCTATGGAAATCTTCAAGGGCATCTTTAGCATGAGTCCAGATGATGAAGATGTCATCAATATAGCGTAGGTAAAGTAGAGGTATTTTGGGATGAGACGTGAGGAAACGTTGTTCTAAATCGGCCATAAAGATGTTGGCATATTGTGGGGCCATGCAGGTACCCATAGCAGTGCCACTGACTTGAAGGTATAGATCATCTTCAAATCTGAAATGGTTGTGGGTGAGTACAAAGTCACAGAGGTCAGCCACAAGTTTAGCTGTGTCATCATCTTGGATAGTTCTTCTAATATCTTGTAATCCATCCTTGTGTGGGATGTTAGTGTAAAGAGCCTCTACGTCCATAGTGGCCAGGATGGTATTTTCTGGAAGACCGTCAATGGATTGGATTTTTCTCAGGAAATCTGTAGTGTCTCTCAGATAGCTAGGTGTGTTGATAGCGTAGGGTCTTAGGAGAGAGTCCACATAGCCAGATAATCCTGCTGTAAGCGTGCCAATGCCTGAGATGATGGGACATCCAGGGTTTTCTCTTTTATTTATTTTTGGTAGTAGATAGAATATCCCTGGACGGGGTTCTGGCGGTGTGTCTGTCTTGATTTGTTCTTGTGCTGCTTTGGGGAGTTTCTTGAGTAGGTGTTGTAGTTCCTTTTGGTATTCCTCAGTGGGGTCAGAGAGGAGTGGTTTGTAGAACATTCTATTGGACAGCTGTTTATAAGCCTCCCTTGTCAGCCTCCTTAATAATAATGTCAGAGTTGTTTCTGAGGCTCTGGAGGGCATTACGCTTTGCATGGCTGAGGTTATCGAGTAAGTGATGTTGTTTATCAACAATTTCAGCCTTTGCCCGGTGGTGGAAACTATCTATATAGAAGTCTAGTCTGTTGTTCCGACCGTCAGGAGGAGTCCACGTTGAATACTTTTTCTTGCAATGTTGGGAGGAAGGTTATCTGAAGGTCATTGTGTTCTACATTGGTGGTGGCGAAATACTCCTTGAGTCTGAGACGGCGAAAGTAGTTCTCCAGGGCACTGCAGAATTGTATCTTATGTGTGGGGGTGGTGGGGCAAAAAGAAAGTCCCTGAGACAGCACAGATTCCTCTGCTGGAGTAAGTCTGTAGCATGAAAGATTAACAATGTTGTTGGGTGGGTTAAAGGTGCTGTTGTTATCCCTTGTGGTGTATTGGAGCTTAGACAGTTTGTTGTCTTTTTTCTTCTGTAGGGAAGCAAAGTGTGTGTTGTAGATGGATTTTCTCTTTTTTGTGAAGTCCACCCAGAGGGAAGAATGTGCTGGATGATGGTTTTGTAGAAGAGATTCCAGTGTGGAGACTTCATTTCTAATTTTTTTCTGTTTGCTGTACAGGATGCTGATAAGGTTAAAGTGATTTGACCTCACCCTCCTCCATGTGCTGTTCCCCAGTGTTTAAATCCTAACACCTATTTTGATTTGCTGTTACAGCCTGACCTGATCCTATGTCATACACTCCCCTGCATTTAATTACCTCCCTTTCTGTAAGTTTCCCATCTTCAAAGCGTCTGACGAAGTGGGATTTTCTCCCACGAAAGCTCATGCGATAAATAAATCTGTTAGTCTTTAAAAGTGCCACAGGACTCTGTTGAAAGTTAAAGAAAGTGTATTGGGACTGATATTGGATTGAGATCCATTGTGGCATGACGGGGGTTGGGGGGCCTCTGAAATACAGTGCAGCCTCACCCAGCTTCTTCTTTAGGTCTAAAAATAAGACTTTAGGACATCACATGGTACTATCTATTGGCCAGTCATGGAAAAGCATATCATAACTCTCCTGCTCTTTTCTGGTCCAAAATGACCTTATTCCCACACTTTCTACCACACTCGCCTTGCCTAACTCGAGTTGTTAAAATGAATAAAATATAAAAATTGTTGACTGATGGGAAAAATCTTTACAAACTGGAGGAATGTTTTTGTGGCAGGGGAATAAACATTGTTTTATCTCTCTCTGTCTCACCTCTTTGGGGGAAAAAGTCATTTTTGAAAAGATACAAAGCATCTATTGAAAAACTTGGAAGCAATACACTACCTTTTTTTGAGGGCAGGGGGCATACACTGCACTCAGTGCACGTCTTCACTGAGGGCAACAAATTCACTGCCATCAGATTGATTCTTTGGGATTGATTGTGCAGAAGTGGAAACCTGCTCAATTGACCTAAAGTCAATCAAATAAATCTACCTTAGGAAAAAGAGTAATGCTGCTCCAATAGGAGCACATTTCCTGTAAGCACAGTGAAGTGAAGATGCTGCGTTAAGTACAAGTTAGGAAGTTGATGAGAAATATGCTAGGTACTCTACATAGCTTGCATATTTCCTGCCAATTACTGCCAAATTTCCTGGTCAGCGTAGACCAAGCCTCCATTACGCAGTCATAAATCTAGCTATGGATCAGGCTCTAAATGAAGTCACAGTCTAGCCTTTCTTGTTTCTGGGAAGTTAAAACCGACTTTGTCTATTAGAGAAAAAACAAAGTGCAAAATATTGTCTTTATGAGTATACTGTTCCCACTGAATTTTATGGGTGTTAGATACTTGTATTTGAGATCAATATTTGACCCCTCCATTTTTTTCTGCGTGCTACCAAAAGACACATAAGTCTCAGAGACAGACACTTGAAGTGAATGAGCATCATCATCAACAGCATGTGTCTTTCTTCTCAGTTCCTAACGACAAGCCTAGCAGAACAGCAGTACCAATTGCTTTGAACAGCATTCTGCCAAAAACAATGTCGACTGCAACAGCAGAACGAATGATTCCAGCACTTCTGATGATATCACTAGCTCTCATACAGATGGAGGGAATATACAGAAAGGGCCTGCTCAACCCATTATCACTCTCACTGATCTTGGAATAAAAACAGCAAGGTGTTTCTTATCCCATAGCTAGCACCTGTGTTCTATTATTAGGTATGGAAAAAGCAGGCATCTAATCCACACTAATACACTGAGTGCTTTTGGTGTTGTCTGTTGATCTTTTTATCCATGCTTGGAGTACTGAAGAAGCACTTACAATTCGAAGCTTTCAAAACTGGGGGTGGGGGGATTGGAAACATTCAATATAAAAATCATAAAAATGACAATGGAATGATAGTATGGAGTGCCTATAGATTTACAAAAAAAAAAGAGAGAAACTATTTTCAGGTGTACCAGGTCTATTACATTTTTTAAGTGCCCAAGTGACTTAGGAGCCTAAGATCTATTTTTAAAAGTGAAGTAGGCATTTTTTTAAAATGTTATCAATATCTAGGAAATTCAAAAAATTACAGAATCCAAAAGGATTTTTAGAAGATTTAGTTAGGGAGGTTGGGATTAACTCTCTGAGATCAGATCTAAATAAAATGTTTTCCCATCAGACTTCAGATTTCACTAAACCAGAGGGGCCTGGAATGTATTTGGGTAGGGGAAGGGGATGAGATGCTTTAGGACAACAATCCTGCCTGTGCACATTTTACCCACAGCAATGAATAACTTGCAAAGCTGATTCCTCCCACATATCAGGTCCTCAGATGATGCTATGTGTTTGACTCTAGATGGCATTGTACATTTTGAGGATTTCTGTTAAGCATATACAAAGCCGTTGCCTTCCGTAGGTTAATCTGTTTGCTATGATATGGTGTGCACATTTAATTTTAGGCATCGATCATAATCAGAGTTTTGCTTTTGCTCTTATTATAATGGATCATTGACTCTGTTTGAATCAATTCTTTACTTTTTTTTAAGATTTAAATGTTCTCTTACTGTCTACTGCCTCTTCTGTTTCTGGTTCCCAAAACGGTCTGCAGCAGACTGAAGTGCAGATAGGGTGACCAGCTAGCAAATCAGTGAAGCTGGGACAGGGTAGAGGGTATTGGGCATCTATGGAAGAAAAAGCCCTGAATGTCAGGACTATTCCTATACAATTTGGTCACCCTAAGTGCAGATGAAATTCTGGAGGAAGCCAACACAAGCAAATTAAATTTAGATTTTAGAACTAGACAACAAGGATAATCTCCTGTCAAGGAAAATAAGCAGAAGTTATGCCTTGACCTATAATGAAGATTGAGATGTCTATACTTCACTGTGATTTTTCAGGAGCAGTTTGGGGGAATAATGACCCTTTAATTCCACCCTCCGTTGTATCTCTTAAGCCATGAAAATTCCCTTGGAAAGTATTTTCAGGTCTGAACACTGAATCTCCGGAGATTAAAGGAATTTTTCCCCAATGTATTTTATTGCTTAAAATTAATAAAATATGAACTATTCCTCAGGCTTAAAAGAAGTGGGTTGATATTCCTATAGTGTGTTTTAAGAACTTTCTGCTTTACAAATGGCAAAATCCATTATCACCAATTTTACAAGTGCTTCATATAAAGAATTCACATTGACATCAATGTGAGATCTATATGTTAAGTACTTGTTGGATTGTACCCTAGGTTTACACACACACAATGGACAATGCAGAGTGACACATCAGAAGAGTATAAATTGATGATGTGTTGGACTAAATTTATAAAACTTTGTTCAAGTGTTCCTCATCCTAAGTATACTTTATTATGATTCACACACACACACACACACACACACACACACACACACACACACACACACACACACACACACAGATACTAATTCATTACATTTATGTCTCTTCTGAAACATGCAGCATTAGAACTAACTTTCTGAACAATTATTACAAGGGACAGAAAAAAGACAACATAAGAAACAATCAAATTTCCAATGTCATGAGGTCAGTACAATATCTAATTTGTCTATTTTATGCTTCACTCAACATTCATGCAGAGCTTCCTGTTTTTCTAGGACTCTCTCGAGCACATAAATAGATTTTTAATGAGCAACAGAATCTAGATTTAGCTGTTGTTGTGACAAGTCATGGTCTCATTATATAAAACTTAAATTTAAAGCCAAGTTATCAAGAACTTTTAAAAATATTTTTGTTTTGTGCGCTACATTAGTTTTGTCTTTTTCAGAGATCCTTATTAAATGTTTATTAATATAATACCTTTAACAGGTCATGATCTGTTCAGGAAAACACAAAAGTTATTTTGATACACAGAACAAGACACACTGTTTTCCCCAAATGTAAAAGAAGTTGGCAAAGAGGCCGCTTATACTTAATACAGTGCAAGGCCAACATTTTCATACATGGCTAAATTCATATTTAATCATTGATATAAAAGAAATCTGATTTTCAGGGGAACTGAATGCCCACTATCTCCAGTTATGTCAATGACTCCTCATTTCCTTTGTGCCCTCCTCCAAAATCAGCATCCAAGACACTTTTGTATGAACTTCTATTCAGGCTAGGACATCTGCTTCTGGTAACTGGCAGCTGCTTATCTTGCTTAGGGCCCCAATTCAGGAAAACTCATAAGCGTGTGTATAACTTTGAGCATGTCGTTAAGCCCCACTGATTTAATGGAATATAAACTTGTACTTAAAATTAAGCAAATGCTTATCTGCTATCCTGAATAGGGATGCTTTCATGAATTGGGACCTAATTTAGTTATTATATTAAAGTCTTTACTTTGGGTATCTGTCTTGTGGGGTTTGCTGGTTCCACCATCTACCTGTGAGGTGAATATATGGAGGTGAAATTGTGTACACCTGCTCCAACATCACTATGTATTCAGGTGTGATCCTTTGATGCTGCCACTGTATTGGAAAAGGCTTTACCTCCCACCCATTCCAGAACCTCTGGATTTTATGAGAAATAGCTAATACTGAAACCAACAGTTTATGAGATTATATTATGCTAATAATAAATAATAAGTGAGTTCCAAGGCATCCAAGTGAGTTCCAAGGCATAAGCTAAGGATCAGAACATCCTCTATCAGAGATGCTTTTTTCCCTGCTCAGCCTTGCATTTCCATGCAGAAATGTGGTCATGAGTTAAAACAGCTTTAAATTGTGCTATGAGGTCATGAGATGCACAACTTAGAGATGTATGAACTCTTTAAGGAGATGGTCTTAAAAATATAATAGTCAAAGGGTACATCTACACTAGCAATTTAGGTCGACCTAAGGACACTTATGTCGACCTAAATTACTCCATGTTTATACCTGACTTTCATTAAGTTGACTTAAGAAATTCCTTAAGTCGACTTAACGAAAGCTTAAGTCAACTTAATAACAATAGCCCATTAAGTCCACTTAAGCCTTAAGTTGAATCCTTAAATCGACTTAAGGACAGTGTGGATGGGGAGTAACCCTTAAGTCGACTTTATTAAGTCGACTTAGTCCACTTTGTTAAGTTGACTTGATAAGGTCGACTTTAAGTCAACTTAAAGTCGACCTTATTAAGTTGACTTAACAAAGTCGACTTAACTTTTTCTAGTGTAGACATAACCAAAGAGCTTAGCGCTAGTCACTGTCTCCTCAACCAGTTTCAAAATGGACAATTTCTGTTCAAGGTATTGAGGTGGATAAATTTGTAATTGACTTTCCCACGTGGAGACAGAGAAAAATGATTCATCTCTAGGGTATTAACATTAATAATTATAATTGGCTTGATGAACTAACTTGATCTTTGAGGCAGAATTCTCCAATAAAATAAAATACCAAGACCGGAGAGAATTCTAAACTTGAAGACTTTGATAAGTGCAGGAGTGATATGGAAATAATGTCTGCTTTATAGCTGAACTTTTATTAGGGATGATGCTTATTATAGGTTTTCATAACTATTTTCTAATAAGTCCATTATCTTAATAAGTAGTTGATTAGATGGCAAGGGAGAGACAATTAAATTAACTTAATTCTGAATCTGAACAAAATCCAATTTTCAAAAAAGAGAGCGCAGAGAGTTTGGAAATTTACATTTTTTAATTTTCCTTTTATCAAAAAAATAAAATAAAATAACATTGAACGATCATTAATACTATCAGCTACCACCCTGCCTACCACTGCTTTATTGAATGAATTGAAAAAGAAGGCATCTTTACAACACCCTAATTGCATGACCTACTTTTACAATTTGAGTTAAGTGAGTAAACGACAAAACTTTTTAAAAATTTGAAATATTTCTTTGAAGAAAATTAACCCTGGCTATAAAACTTTATGGACTATCAACAGTGAATATGTGTTTTGTTGACAGAGAAATTTGCTGATGTACTTATTCCACCAAAAGTAAGAGGGCACATAACTGTGCCTCTATCATATTGCAAACCAGTATTAAACCCAAATTAGCAATGACTTTTAAAGCGATCAAATTCCAAAGGGGTAGCCGTGTTAGTCTATTGTAGAAAGACAACAGAGTCTTGTGGCACTTTTAAAGACTAACAGATTTATTAATCGCATGAGCTTTCGTGGGAGAAAATCCCACTTCGTCAGACGCTTTGAAGATAGGAAAGTTACAGAGTGGGAGGAAATTAAATGCAGGGGAGTGTATGACATAGCATCAGGTCAGGCTGTAACAGCAAATCAAAGTAGGTGTTAGGATTCAAAACACTGGGGAACAGCACATAGAGGAGGGGGGAGGTCAATTCACTTGATGTAATGCGAGAAAAATCCATAGTCCCTGTTTAACCCCAAGGCAACTGAGTCAAATTTGCATATAAGTTCGAGTTCTGCAGACTCTCTTTGAAGCTGTGATTTGTTATTCATCTGTTTCAACACAGCTATTAACAAGTCGTTAAGGGAGTGAGCAGGGAGGTTGAAGTGTTCCCCTATTGGTTTTTCAGTATTGCAGTTTCTGATGTCAGATTTGTGTCCATTGATTCTTTGGCGCAGAGACTGTCCTGTCTGTCCAATATATAAGGCAGAGGGGCATTTCCGGCACATGATGGCATAAATCACATTGGTGGATGAGCAGGTGAACGAACCCTTGATGGAGTAGGTGGCTTGATTAGGCCCTGTGATGGTGTCATCAGTGTAGATATGAGGGCAAAGTTGGCAGCGTGGTCTGCTGCAGGGCTGTGTTCCTGCTTTAGTGTTTCTGCTCTGTGATCTGTAGTTGCTGGTGAGTATCCTTCTAAGATTAGGGGGCTGTCTGAAAGCAAGGAGAGGTGTAGGGGTGCTTTGGGATGAGACGTGAGGAAACGTTGTTCTAAATCGGCCATAAAGATGTTGGCATATTGTGGGGCCATGCTTTCAGACAGCCCCCTAATCTTAAAAGGATACTCACCAGCAACTACAGATCACAGAGCAGAAACACTAAAGCAGGAACACAGCCCTGCAGCAGACCACAAAATGTTATTGCATCTTAAGTCAAACCTATCAAAGTGTTTTACAAAAACTGTACATGAATGTGTTATTACAGAGCCAAATTCTGCCTTTGGATGTGCATGTGTTGCATGTATCCAGAGTAAGAACTTATGCACAGTCTATGCAGTGAAATAAAGCAAGGACAAATAAGAGGACTTTCTAGTTTGATTTTAAAAGACCAAGAGCTATAACATTCCTGGTATCTTTGGATTGGGAGCTGGAGAGACAGCTAATGACCTTAGCTGGTGAAGGGGTGAGAGTTCTTACTTACAGTAGTAAGTGAAACTTTAAAGTGCTGAGCACCTTGTAGAATCAAGCCATAAAGTCACTAAGGCCTGACATAACAAGGTACTTCAGCACAGGCCTAATTTTGTGCTACATTGATAATTCTCTCTTCTGAACATGGTCTGAAAATTGGGAAGTAAATAATGTGTTGAACAATGAGGATAAAACAAAATGTCAGATAGCAACGCATTAACCGAGTATGGACTGTCCTCTCATTGATGGAGGCAGGAGTCCCGAGGAAAAAATAGAATGTGATAATCAATCATAAAGCATATCCACAAAGGAGGTGAATTAAGGTTCCAACCTGGCTGATGAACTATGCTGGTGTCAATAAAATGTCATGTGATAGACTTGTCTTTTTTCAGTTTGTTTTTGTCTCTAAAACCTAGGAAATTACACACAAAGAATTATGTTAAAACAATATTAAAGCTGTGAATTCAAGCACTCAAAAGTTGGAGAATGCTAGAGCTAAGTTTGTTTGTGGAACTTGAACTCCCTCCCCTCTGTTAGGGGCCCTTACACCAAAGAACTCCATAGCAGCCCAGCCTGTATTGCCGTTATGTCTGCCTCAGTTCTCCTTCCTGGACTTCAATAAGTCCATTGAGGCTTATGTGTACTGAATAGCGCCAATCAGACGTTTAGTTTATTTAAATCAAAGGTGGAACATGATATGAATAGGCCTTCACCCCAGCATCTCTAGCCTGAGAGAATAATTCCATTCATGCGTAAGTCTTTTATTATCATGGCATTTCTGGGCAGGAACCCATTTCTGGAGCCAGGATCACTTATCAGTTGGGGAAGGATCTCTTCTCTTAAGGCAAGGTCCCCACAGAGATCAAACCATAACTAACTTTCCTCAGAACAGGGTATCATTCTTCCGATAGGGGCTTCTAGTGAAGCCTGCTCATCGGGCACCAGGTTTTTCTGAGACTTGGCATCCATTGTTGCTCCACTATGGAGACTCTCTAACACTAGAGCATTTTCCCTTGGCTTCTTTCATGGTGAGCCCCCTCACCAGGGTCTCTTTGATGAGCTTTCTCTGTCTCTGTTCTACAGACAGTTCTTCATCACTGGAGCATCTGTTCTCTTGACCCCTGTCCACGGGCCATAGCTTTCTTTTATCATGCCCAGGTGCTTCTTTGCCTAATTAAGTGACTCCCAGTTACTCAGTAAGTTAATTAGTCTCTGGTGAACCTAAGTAGTCTCATTTTCCTTTGTGGCACCTATGAGAAGTAGACTGAGCCCTTGACCCCTTCAGAGGACTAATTACCTTCTGACACCCTCTTGCGCATAGGCATTATGATATGGTCTTTAATTACATAATCACATGCTATTTTTTTCCACAGGACCCCTGTCTTATAAAGTGCACTGGATGGAACTATACAGGGATTGAATCAGGACTGTATAGGAAAGAAGACTGTTGTTTGTAGGACCCCTGCCTCATTTGCTACAGAAGTTGAAAAACGTGTCATGAATGAGAAAGGGAATTACAGCAATAGATTGGGTAGTCTTATGATTAAGAAAGCTGAATGCTGCCTTGGAAAACAGGATTCTATCCCTGCCTCAGTGCTCCTGAGTGGCACTGAGCAAGTCACTTAAACCAGCTTGTTTCAGCTGTTCACTAATTTTGTGTTCTTCATTTTGTGGGTGACCAACATGGCATGTAGGTGTCTGATTTGCATAGGTTCTGAGCACTCAGAGTTGCAACTTAAGTCAGAGAGAACTGTGTTTTGAATATATAAATTCTTACATAGTGCTAACTGCTTTGAAAAATCAGGGCTTTGCTATGCTTCTCACATTGGGAGCCAAAATTAGTGGACACTTTTGACCTTAATCTCTTTGGCTATGTCTACTCTAGAAAAGTTAAGTTGACTTTATGAAGTCGACTTAATAAGATTAACTTTAAGTCGACTTAAAGTCAATCTTATTAAGTCGACTTAACAAAAGTCGACATAACTTTTCTAATGTAGACATATCCCCTTTTTGACCTTATTAAGTCGACTTAACACTTTAAGGTGACTTAATAAGATCTACTTAGGTGCTAATCCCTGTTCACACTGGATTAAGTCGAAGATCTACTTAGGTGCTAATCCCTGTTCACACTGGATTAAGTCGACCTAATAAGGTCGACTTAAGCATTAAGTCAACTTAAAATGAGGTGTTATTAAATCAATTTAACTTTTCCTTAAGTCGACTTAAAGAAATGCTTAAGTCAACTTAAGAAAAGCCCAGTGTGGACGCGGAGTAGTTTAGGACGACTTAAGCCTCCTTAAGTTGACCTAACTTGTCTGTGTAGATGCACCCTTTCTGCTTCAACTCTCTATCTGTTAAGTGGGGATAGTGCCATTCCCTCACCTCAGACAGATGATATAAAGATAAATTAATTTATGTTTGAGGAGCACCGAGATCTTGTAGTGATGAGCAACATACACTACCTCTGCTTAAGTTATGATAGAAACTATTTACCACCTGATTTCTAAAGCATCGTTTGACTTGCTCAAGGCTCCTGGCAAAGCCATTCTTCAACCGTTTTTGCAAAATCATAAAACGGAGATGGATAACACTATAGTAAGGACATTGTTGATATCAGCTGAATTTATTATATTTCTATTTGTCACTACATGGGGACTTATGCTTATATAAATGAATGAAGCATGAACCAGGAAACAGAGGATATTGACTGTTTGAATGAATGAAGAAAACTGTAATGGGTTGTAGGTGAAACACATAGAATTATGCAATAAATCTATATAATTTATATGGATGGCTCACCAGGTCAAAAGAGTGAGTGCTGCAGGCCAAGTTAATGGCAGGAATCCAATAATCATTTGCATTTCTCATAGTGTGAACTTCATCTCCCATGAGCATCATGACCATGTCTTTGCATCAGTTGCAAAAAAGTGTGTCAATGATTCTGCACTGTCAAAAAGCAATACATCACCCCACATTTTTTCAATTTTCATTGAAAACAGTATGAGACATTATATCACTGTTGGAGACCAATGTAGTATGCAGTTTCAGCTAACTGCAAGTATGTCATTGTTGGCTAGTTTGCACAATGTCATAATGAGTTAAGATCTTCTAATATATTCATTATGACAGAAGCTTTTCCTCAGCTCTTACTACAGGGCTAACTGGTGGAACAGTACTGAAAAATCATAAGAGGGTCTGTGACAAAGTGCAGGGCAGGACCAGCTCAACCAGCATTCTGGCTATGTCTACACTGGCAAGTTAGTTTGAATTAAGAAGGCTTAATTCGAACTAACTAAAGCCATGGTACACTAGGCTTTAATTAGTTTGAATTAAGGGCTTCCTTAATTCAAACTAATAAGTTTGAATAGGGTATTCGAACTAAGAGGTTAATTCGAACTAACTAGTTCGGATTAACCAATGTGGCCATGTTAATTCGAACTAATTTCTTAATTCAAATTAACCAGCCATTGAAATGAATGGGGATCTCTAATTTGAACTAAGCAAGTGCTTGCTTAGTTCGAACTAACATTCCAGTGTGGCCATGCTAGTTCGATTTAAGCTAATTCAAACTAACTAAAATTAGTTCAAATTAGTTAGTTCGAACTAACTAATTCGAACTAATTTTAGTAAGTGTAGACGTAGCCTTTGATTGCTGCACGGCCTATTTGTTGACAGTGAGTAAATCTGACAAAGGGATTTGTCCCTAATAGATTGGGGATAGGTTGAGGAAAGACACATGCATAAATACAAAATGGGGACTAATTGATTAAGTGATACCTTGCTGAAAAGGTTTTGAGAGTTACAGTGGATCACAAATTGAATTAGTCAACAATGTGATGCATTTGTAAAAAGGGCCACAGCATTCTGGGGTGTATTAATAGGAGTGCTTTCTTTAATGCATGGGCGATTAATTATTTTGCTCTACATGGCACTTGCAAGGCTTCAGCTAGAGAACTGTGTCCAGTTCTAAGTACTACACTTTAAGAAGGATATGGACAAAGCAGAAAGAGTCCAGAGGAGAAAAACAAAAATGACAAAATTTGAGGGAACCTGAGCTATAAGAAAAAATTAAGAAAACTGGGCATGTTTAGTCTTGAGAAAAGAAGATTGATGGGACAAATGATCAGTCTTCAAATTTGTTAAAGACTGTTATAAAGAGACTAGTGATCAATTGTTCTCCTTATTCACTAAAACTAGGAGAACTTCTTACTGGCTTGCTCTGATGAAAGGAAGATTTAAGTTGGATATTATGAAAATTTTTCCAACTGTAAGGATAGTTCAACACTAGAGTAGGCTTCCAAAGAGGGTGTGGAATCCCAGACACTGGAGGTTTTTAACCAAGTTAGATCACTAGGTGTACTTGGCCCTACATTTTTATGATTCTGTAGTTATGGCAATTTCTATGTAATATTGGGTGGGGTGGGGGAGGCACAATATTTGCAAAGCGCTTCTCAGGGTATACAGCACAAAATTGAAGCAAAGGCATTAATACTATGTTTAAAAGGGTTCCACTGAAGGACTGAGTTATTGCATGGGTATTTCATATTTCTTCAAAATGTAAGACTTCGGCCTGGTTTCAACAAAGCACCTAAGTACATGTTCAACTTTAAGCAAATGCTTAATCTGTTTGATAATGTAACCCATTAGTCTAAATGGAGAGTTTTCCTTTAAGAGATCTGTTGGGCCACTGTTGCTAGGCTGATTTAGCTGCCTAGAGCCAGAAGTTTCTGGTATGTGGAGTGGCAGCTCTAAGCATGCTCCACAGGGTCCCCTGCTGCTTGCTGCTGGAGTGAGATGCCTGAGAGCCAGCAGCCAGGGTGGTTGGATTGAGAGGAGACCATGTGCTCTGTGCACAGGGAGAAGGGAGGCTGTTTTCCCTACTCTGAAGCATTTTGCTTCAGGTCAGTGATATTGCTAACCCTCCAGCAGGGCAGTCTGGGGCACTGGGTGCAGAGAAGGGACCATTGGAAGAAGAGGGGGGTTTCTTTTTAATTGGATACTTTGAGTTGTTTTAAATACTGGGAGGAATGAACAGTTCTTAATGTAATAAAGGGGAAGAGTTAATTATACTTTGTTATTCTCAGAGTTGTATGTTTTCTTTTGCTTCAGGGTTTCTTTCTTTCTATATCTCTCTCTCTCTATATAAATGAGTGGTGCCTAAGCAGCAAGCTGACCAAAGAGCAGGGGTTTGCCTGGAAGATTCCAGCAGACAAAGAGCTGCTTCTTCCTACTCAAGCCTTTGGGCTTAGCATACAGAGACTATTGCTGGGAACCAGGTGAACTCCACCAGAACTTTGGGACACTTGAGTGGCTAGTGTTTCTGAGGGGCTGCTCTGGTTCAATTCATTTTTTTTTTGTTTATATGTATTGTGAAATAGTAAATGTGAGTTCAAAATTAGCCACATCTTGTTATAGATTTATATGGTAGTCATTATTTTGTTTCTTAAATCATATGATTTATCAAGTTAATGTTTAATAAAACTGATTACTTTTCTTTCTTTGTTTTCCTCTGCTTTGAACAATCTTTGCTGTGAGTCCCATACAGACTGGATCCTGGGTCTCCAGCTGCTTTCTCCACACGGATTGGGGTGTATTTCTGTGACGCATTGGAGAAGGGCAATTGAATTAATTTTAGCCCACCCAAAGGTTACAATAAGTAAGGTTGGACATAAGTATATTTTTAACTTTAAGCATGTATGTCAGTTTTTTGCCAAACCAGGGTCCTAAAGAAGAAATATCAGAACCTTATGCTTCAATGTAGAGCGAGTCAGGTATCTATGGCAACTGAATTTGGTGGAAAATTTTAACAAACTTTCCCCCTTCCCCACTCAAAAGAAAAAATGGTAAATTTAATCTCTTTAGGTGAGGGTGAAATGTTTTCACATCATGAAAGGAACAGAGGAAAAATCAGAAAGAACAAACATCATATATAGATGAAAAAATTAGTTAAATACAGATTAATGAATCTGTCACATGATAATTACACCACCTGAAGATTTGCAGAATTTCTTGCTTTGATATTACTGATTCTACCCCTGCAGTTTGTCAGCTAAATCTCTGATATTTCCATGCCTTTTGAAAACAATCAAGAAAGCAAACATTGGCAATGAACTCAGTTCTCTGTCTCTAAAAGTGATTGCATTTTATTTTAGGATCTTTGTGGTTAGCTCTGTTTGATGTTATTCATTGCTGGGAATGGGTAAATAGTCAGCATACTAAATAAAAGTGCTGCTATAGGGTGAGGATATATATTAAGCAGTGCATTTCCTTCATTCCTTCCTTTTTTGTTGACTGACAATTCTCTATTTATGCCATGTGAAAGTGTGCATAAGATAACGGCAAAGGGACAGTTTTTCTTGCAGAAGGTTGCACGTATTTGGGTAGAAGAGGATGAAAGGGGTCACCCTGAAAGCTTCAAAAGATTAAAATATTTGTTCTCTCACATGTATTCTTCTATAACTCAGCTACTGAGGGGAACATAGCATTAGATTACAATGAGAGTGTATAATGTAAATACATTTCCCATTGCATTCAGAGACAGATCCAAATCTTACTGAAGTGCTAAGAAATTTTTTGCATCAGGTCTTCAAAACCTTTTGATGGGTAAAAAATTGATTAGTATCAGGCTAATGTTGCTAACCCCCAAGGTTCTCCCCACCACTTTGATAAGCCAGCCGTAAATTAATTTTTATCCTCATTATATACCTTTACTGCCACCAGTGGCAGCCTAAGAAAAGCAAACATGCTTCATATGGATGTGATAAACAGGCAATTGGCATTCACTTTTTATGTGAACAGTGGCATTCTCTCATTACCTGTTATTTAAACAACAAACCAAAGAAAAGCATAAATGATGCATATTGATGTGGAAATTAATCTGATGCTTTTTTTTGGTGGTGGAGCATTAACCTTAATCATGCATAATTATGGAAATGCTGATTCTGTTTGTCGTGACATAGAAATTTTGACCAAGAACTGTGATAGTCTGTGGTTCAGATGTACAGCACAACTGCTTTATTTTATTTTATAGCAATACAGAAGTTTTATAACAATTGATAAGAAGATATGAAAACAAATCTGTATATAACTTCAATCCAGAGGGATACCAATTTCCACCAGCTCAACATCTAGCCTAGTGTTCATAAATTTGTGAATAAAATAGGATTAAAAAGGAGAAGCAGATAATACAGCAGTAAAGATCAGCAGAGGAAAGCTAGGCAAAAAGAATTAGATATATCAGCATAACCAAAGATTGCTCAAGGATGGTGGCATTAGAATAGGAATGATGATAAAGCAGATCCTCAATGCAGTGATATCCATTCACTGGTCACACATCTGACACAAAATAACCATGCCAAAAATGACCGTTATCATTTAGTCTACATTGCCCACGAGTGTACTCTTCAGACCAAAAAAAAAAAAAGACATGATCGCTGCCCTACAGAACTTAGACCTGGTCTACGATGGCTGTGGATTTTGGCAGTAGCCGACAGGAAATATGCAAGTTATGTACACTAAATTGCGTATCTCCTGTCGATTTCTTAATGTCTGCTTACCACTGGATCGCCACTGTGCTGCGCTGATGGAAAATGCCCTCCTGTTGACACAGCATTATGTTACTTGCTGGGGTTGATTAACAGAGTCTACTTCTGGATTCAATTGAGTGAGTCTTCCCTGCCGCTCAATCAAATCTGCAAAATGGATCCTGCAGTGCTGTTGGTGCCACCGTCAGTAAAGACATACCCTTACAGAATAAGATTCTATTCAGGAACACACATCCTTACCAGAATGCCCCTTTGTGACATTCTGCAATACAGCACCTACTCTGCCTCTTCTTACCCAGCAGAATCTTGGCTGTTCCGAACCAGCCTCCAGTGCTTTCCAGGTTTCAGAGACTTACCTCACCAGCTAGCTCACGTACAGTTCTGCCACTTACAGGGCACTCAAAGTCCAAAACAAGTATGAAGTAACACAAACTCTACCCTTTCCTTCAGGAAATCTACCCCAGTCCCTGACCCTAGCCAGACATTTCTCCTATACGGAGAGCTCCACACTTACACATGCTCTCTCTCTCTCTCTCTCTCCCCCCTTCTTCTTCTAAATAAGGAAGGATCTCTTTTTTAAGACCCTCCATGGAAGCCTGCCAACTGCTCCAGCTATCTTCATTTTGTTAACTGGGCTTTCAGTAGCCCAGCCTTGTGTGGTGTATTATGTGCCCTGTTACACGTGTTAAATTTTCAGCAAGTGTTTGTTAAAGGGCTGTTATGAGTACCCCATAAAATGGCCGCCACCTCCCTTGTGATATAAAGTCACAAGATGTTGTTTACCAGACATTCTCCTTGGTTCACATGAGTAACTCATGACTGCCAGGCTTGTGACCATCCACATGTTTCATTCGAACCCTGATTCGCTCTCAGCCAGCTCCCAAAGGGGTGGGTCATCCCCCTCGCCTATGTGAGGGGGTCTGGAGGGCAAGCCCCCCCCCCAGGGGCGTAGAAGGCTCTGACCCGGAACCTAGAGAGCTGGTGAAAATTTCCTTGCCCAAATAAGGACAGGAGGAACCGGGCAGCCTTTCGCTCCCCTTCTTACTGCGGCAGAATCTAGCCAATCACAGCCCTCGGCAGGAAGTGGCCTAGACCATAAAAGCCACCATACTGCATGAGGCAAAGAGAGTCTCCGTGAGTTAACTGCCAGGCCTGATCACCCTGCAGTAGGAGTTCTCCCAAGAGTGCCGGCCCGAGTCGATTTCAACCTCCGTCTTAGACATCATGCTGTTGCTGGTCACCTGCCTGATAGTCATGGTACGTATGTGAACCTGAGTTATCCCCCACGTTTACTTCTCACAGTTGTTTCCCTTCTCTTTAACATATATATAGTTGGATATGAATAATGCTTCTAGCTCAGTTTTAACCCAAGTTATTACAATTGGTGTAGCTCTGGGGATAATTGTCACGCTTATTGTTTTATCTATTGGATTCTGTCTTTTTGTGTTTTGTCTCCGGGCTATTAAGAGGATCCAAGAGGAGGGATTATTCTGAAAGTTTTATTCCTGTGTAAGTCAATGTATGTTCAAACTGTTGGATAATCATCTGTGGTTTTCCTGTTACTTATGAAGTTCACTTCCAAGTCTAGCTCGGCTAGCAGCGCAACTGTTAACCCTTTGCGTCCCAAAGAGGGAGATTAATAAAGTTTATTTTTTGGCCACCACTTTAAGTTCCCAGGAGTCTTCCTTCTCCCATCCTTTACCTGCTGCGGACAGTATTTAAATCCCACTGAAGTCAAGCTTATGTGGACTAAATAGAAGTGGACTTAAGTTCTTGATTTTAAAGGGACTTCAAGCATGTATTTAAGTTAATTGTGTTTAGGTGCTGTCCTGAACGTGAATGCTTTCTTGAACTGTAGCCTAAATTCAGATATAATCTAGAACTCTCAAAAGCATCTATAAGAGGTAGGCAATGTACACGCTACAGCTTCCAACAGGGCCCAAGGGTGTCAATAAGACACTCCCCTAGTCTACACAAGTTACACTGACCTAATCATAGGGCTGGAAGGGACCTCATGGGGTCATCTAGTCCAACCACCTGCTAAAAGCAGGACCATTCCCACTAAATCACCCCAGCCAGGGTTTTGTCTAACCGAACCTTAAATATCTCCAAAGACGGAGATTCCACCACCTCCCTAGATAGCCCATTCCAATACTTCACCACCATCCTAGTGAGAAAGTTTTTCCTAATATCCAACCTCAACCTCCCCAGCTGTAATTTGAAACCATTGCTCCTTGTTCTGTCCTCTGTTACCACTGAGAACAGCCTAGCTCCCTCCTCTTTGGAGCACCCCTTCAAGTAGTTGAAGGTTGCTTTCAAATCCCCCCTCAGTCTTCTCTTCTGTAGACTAAATAAGCCTAGTTCCTTCAGTCTCTTCTCATAAGTCATGTGCCCCAGCCCCCTAATCATTTTTGTTGCCCTCCGCTGGACTCTTTCTAATTTGTCCACATCCTTTCTGTAGTGGGGAGCCCAAAATTGGACACAGTATTCCAGGTGCAGCCTCACCAGTGCCGAATAGAGGGGAATTATCACATCTCTCGATCTGCTGGCAACACTCCTACTGATGCAGCCCAATATGCCATTGGCCTTTTTGGCAACAAGGGCACACTGTTGGCTCATATCCAGTTTCCCGTCCACCATAACCCCCAGGTCCTTTTCTACAGTGCTGCTACTTAGCCAATCGGTCCCCAGCCTGTAGCAGTGCATGGAATTTTTCCATCCTAAGTGCAGGACTTTGCACTTGTCCTTGTTGAACCTCATGAGGTTTTCTTCGGCCCAGTGTTCCAATTTGTCTAAGTCTCCCTGGATCCCATCCCTGCCCTCCAGCATGTCTACCATTCCCCCTGGCTTGGTGTCATCCGGGAACTTACTAAGCACGCAATTTATCCCATCATCGAGATCATTAATGAAGAGGTTGAACAGAACCGGCCTCAGGACCGACTCCTGGAGCACTCCACTTGTTACTGGTTGCCAACTAGACATCGAGCAATTGATTCCTACCTGCTGAGCCTGGTGATCTAGCCAGTTTTCTATTCACCTTACGGTCCACTCATCCAACCCCTACTTCCTTAACTCGCCAATGAGAATGCTGTGGGAAACCATATCAAAAGCCTTGCTAAAGTTGAGGTATACCACATCAACGGCTCTTCCCGCATCCACAAATCCAGTCATCTCATCATAGAAGAGGTTGGTCAAGCATGATTTGCCCATGGTGAATCAAGGTTGACTGTTCCTGATCACTCTATTTTCCTCCAAGTGTTTCAGGATAGATTCTTTGAGGACCTGCTCCATGATTTTTCCAGGGATTGAGGTGAGGCTGACTGGTCTGTAGCACTGGTGTAAAAAGCTCTATGTTGGTGGGAGAGCTTTGCCTGCTGTTATAGCTTGCAGGGGCAGGAACTGTAGTAATTAAGTTGTCCGGAGAGCTTTCTCCTATCAGCTAAGAGTGTCTTCACTAGCAGCATGACAGCAAAGAGCCACCCCTGTTCAGCTGCACCACTACAAGCTCTGTAATGTACCCACAGCATTAGGCATCAAGGCCCAGATCCTCAAAGGTATGTAGGTGCCCAAGTCCCATTGAAATGAAATCATGGAGTGGGTATTCAGGGTGGATTTGAAGTGGTTATTGTCTGTGCACACTAGCTAACCAAGTGTGTAAGGGAGGATTCAGAGGAAAGCACAGAGGCAGTTGTGTGGGAAGAGGCCAAGTTGGACACTGAGTGGCATCATTGCTAGAAAAGAAGGCCAAGGTGGGGAGAAGTGCAATATAATGAGGGGTAAAGAGTAAGTGGGGAGTGGCAAATTTATTCAGGTCCTTGTGAGTGCTAGAAGATGCTTTAACTGGATGCAATGGAGCTAAGGGAGCCAGTGAAGAAATTCAAGGGCACCAGAATGCAGAAGAAATGGGTAATGCTTCAGCATGTGGAGGAGGTGCCATTATGTGGGTTTTTTCCCCCACACATAGGGTCCAACAGCAGCTAACAAGCCACTTTTTTTTCCCCATTTGTGTCCTCAGTGAAAAATACGTGTTCAAAGAATGAGGCCAAAAACTTCACTTCTATTTTCAAGTGTCTTCATGCTGAAGAGTGAATTTTCTGACACTTTGACATAATGGCACAAGGAGCATAGGCACATTTCCCTGTGTTGTTTGCAGGTGGCCTATGGGAGACAGACTGTACCTGTCACAAGTCTCCAACCTGTCAAAGCCTGCCAAGTCAACAACGTTGTAGGGAGTAGAGGGACATATTCACCAGGGAATATCCACTTGATGTACATTTTTTCCTTCAGATCACTCCTAAATCTAAACATGCAGCAAACACTTTCTTGTGTAAAGAAGCAAAAATAACTTCCCAGCCCGGGCTTCTACCGATAAATTCACATTCACATTGGAAAATAAAAACAGCTGTTGTTGTTAAAATGATTAGGAGTTCTATAATCATAGGCATCATTCCTTACTTAGAATAAACCTTCAGTGCTTAAAATGCAAACAACCCTTCCCTAAAGATACTGTGAAATTTGGCATATGGTATAAGGAGAGTAGTCATATGTAAACATAGTAGCCCCATTACTAGTTATTTCAAAAACACTCTGTGAAGGGGTTCACTCATTGCCAGAACATTTCCTTGTGGCCAGACATGGCACAGCAGCTGTCTTACACTTCAGTGCCCTCTGCCAACAGTTGCTCTGTGATTGTAGTGGTCTCTCTTCTGTAGCTCGGGACTCTGGTCATGGCACAGTATTTATGTCCACCCTTTTCAGGGTAACAAAGCTCAACAAGAGAAGCCCAACAAATGATTTCAAGATCTTGTATGAGGGCTCTGGCCCCTGACTGTGGGCCCAGTAGTCATCATGTCTTCCCAGGCTCTGAATTTTCCCTATGTTTTATGACACTTCCAGTGGCTGGTTAGGGAACCTACGCCCTTCCTCTACACTGGGTTCTGTCCAGTGACCCTAAAATCAGCAGCCAAAGTCCGCACAGTCCCCCTCCTCATTACTGTTTCCCTGGGCTTCTTCCCTGCCCCGCCCCGCCCCGCCCTTCCCCTTTCTTTCCCACAATTTCTCCAGGTTGATCCTTCTTTCAGGGCTAGGATCCCAGGGCAAGGATCCCAGGGCTTATTCTTCCCTCCAATTTCCTCATCATCACCTCTCTATTACCAGAGAGTGTCAGCAAACTTCCTCCCTTCAATGTCTCTTCCCTCTCCTTCCCCTGGTAAAGCAGACTTTATTGAATAGTCTATAGCTGCCAATAAGTATTATTCTTAAATACTTAGAGGTTTATAGTCCATCATTCTTCCCTATATCTTCTAGGCCAGTGGTTCCCAACTTTTTGGCTCAGAAGCCAGAGATAACATTTTTACAGCCCTGAAGGGCCTCCAGTCTCCCATTCTTACAACCCTGCCGTGCCCTCTCCCACTGCAGCTAGATTGAAGGAGTTTATTGAGGAGGCTGGGTCCTCACTGATCTCCTATCTCCCTGGTTGCGTATTTAGTCATTGGCTCCCTTCTGCAGCCAGTAGGAAGGGATCCACAGGCCACTTTGAAAGCCCCAGGGTCACAGGTAGGGAACCACTGCTCTAGGTAATGTAACAATAGCTTTCTACCACTACCCCATCTCCTTGAGATATTTACCAAATAACAATGCAACTTTTGTCATCTTAAGACATTTGAATTCCTCAGAAAGCTTTTCCCTTTCATTATCAAGGCCCTTACATACCCAGAAAAGGTGATCAATTGCTTTTTCCATCTTACAGAGAGCACATAGCCCATCTTTGTGTCTGTTTATTCCAAAAAAGTTTTTATTTAAGCCACAATGGCCAGTTAGTACTCTAAACAAATCACTTCAGTTTTTGTTGTCCTGGCTCTGAAGTATGTTGTAATGATCAAATGTAAGGCACAATTCAAAAAATCTGGTTGTTCTTTTGTCATTAGTCCTTTCCACCTGCCCCCCCCCCCCATCCCTTAAATTTTTCTGTGCTAAACTTTTGAATTCCTATTTACTCAAAGGTATTTCTATCTCAATTTTTTTTTCTTACAGCATTTTTAGCTGCTTTGTCCACCATTGTGTTTCTTGTTACACCAATATGCTCTAGGATCCAAGCTAATGTGACATGTATCCCCATCTCTACTAAGTATTATTAGAAATATAATTTCATTGATTAAATCACTTCTACATATGAGACTCCATCTTCTATCCCCATAAAACCTGAGATTGAATCTGAAAAAAATGACCACCATTACTGGGGACGTATTGCAGCTCCAATTTACTATAACATAATTGCTACTAGTTCAGGTATCATGACAGCTACAAAGTCAAATATTCTACTATTTACAAATTTTGGTATAGACGATGCTGTCCCTACTCTTCCTCCCCCACTTTTTTGGATCCATCTATACAGAGTTGGCTGTCACATTTACTCTCCATCTATAAAGTGGTACGCTTTTAATAGCTACAATCTCTTTTTTACCCTTAAGTTTAAAAAAAAAAAAATAATCCACATTTGGGCACGCAGCTTTCCATCCATAACTAACTTTCCCATGGCTAAAGTTTTGATATTTATCTTTTCCTTGTCTTCTGCATCTTTAACGCAAATAGAATATGGTGTTCTAATGTCATGTTGTATAGTTCACCTATCAAATCCCAACTACTTCAATTTTTGTCTGGTACTTTCATGATTACGATTTCTATTAACTTTGGCCTTGCAAATTAGATGTGGTAGTTTCATTCATAGTGTAACTGGCCTTCACTAGAAGCTCTCTGTAGCACATATAGATTTTGTAATTAAATGCACCACAAGCCATTTATAAGGCCTGGATTTGCATTAAATCTAACATTTTAAATTCTGATTTTGAGTCTGACCCAAAAGCTTGGCAGCTGCAGTTAATAACTGGTATGATTAAGGCTGTTTACCTCAACAGTATTTTCTTACTTTCCCCTCAATTAGACTCAGCAAGACTTTTAAGCCATTTAATTCTTCCTTTACATTCATCTTTAATATAGTCTATATGATCTTTCCAAAGTAATTTCAGACTAAATATTACCCTTAGGAATATAAATCTTTTAACTATATCTACTTATTCTCCATACAGAGACCATTTATATTCCCTTGTAACTTGCTTTCTTTTCCTTTCTTCCCTTTGGTTTTGACAATGGGAAAATTTCAAATCCCATGCATTTCCTAGTCAGATATCTTCCATAAGTCTTTAAGTCCCTTTTACTCCCTCACTCTTACTGCTTCTAACCCCCCAAGCACTATCCTCTGCAAATAGAGGGACCAAACCCTTTCTGCTACAAGCTTCCTCTCTTTATCTTAACAAGCTAGGTTCTGCTCAGGTGAGCTTCATGATCAGTTATGCCTGGCTTTCCCTCCAAGTGCAGCCAGGTAACATAATGTGGGCCTGGGAGGCCAATTAACTGTGTGGGGGTAAACACCCCATCACACCCTCATTCAATAGTCTGCCAGGAAAGATACAGGGTGAGATGTTTGAAAACATGTAAGTGACTCAAGAACACAAGTTCAAATGATTTGTGATGAATGAATGAATTCTTCTAATTCATTTAGATGGTTTTGGAACCCCCCCACTTAGTTCCTTCAGTCTGGACTTTTGTTTCAGAGGGTTTGTCCATTACTGAATATCAGGTTTGCCAGCTCATCAAGATTCACATATTCTAGCTCCACTATCAAACCCATGACTTTCTCAGGTGCCCCAGTGTGTCCCTCTTCTAAAATGGGCCAGATCCTGACAGAAGCAGTGCTTGGCAGGAGCAGGACCTTCTGGGCCAGCTGGTGGATTGGAGCAGTGTGCACTGGGGGCCACAACAGCACATCCTATTGTTTTGTTATTATTTACAGTAGATCCTACAGGCCAAAACAAGATCCAGACCCTCATTTTGTTACGGCACACATGTAGTAGGACACACTCTGTGCCCTGAAGAATTTAACAGTCTAAACAGATACAGTAAATGAAGGGTGGGAAAGTTATCCCTAAATCATAGGTGGGGATTGTGAGGAATAGATGAAGTGACAGGAGCAAAGTCACACAAGTGATCAGCAGTAGCAGACCCAAGAATTGAACCCAGATGATCTGAACAACACCCCTCTGACTGAACCACAAGACTGTCCTCTCTAGTTAAGCATTAAGCCTCTCCATTTATCAGTGCTCTTGTATCATGCCCTGCATCATGGTACTTGAGCACCAAAAAGGGGTAAGCATCCAACATCTTTCCATTTTCTTCTAAGGCAGAATCCATCTAGCACCTATTATTGCCTTGTGCACTGCCTGTGTTGCTGACAGCTGTACTCTTCACCCCATACAGCAGTGGCTAGAAAGACCCCACAGCTATTCTGCCAATCCCAGGTGTTCAAAAATGATGAGTCAGACCTAAAAAATCATAATATAGACTCATAAACTCATAGACTTTAAGGTCAGAAGGGACCAGTACCATCATCTAGTCTGACCTCCTGCAAAATGCAGGCCTCAAGACCTCACCCACCCACTCCAGCAATAGGCCACCAACCTATGACTGAGTTATTTACATCCTTAAATCATGATTTAAGGACTTTAAGATACAGAGAATTCACCGGTAGGTGAACCATGCCCTGAGCTACAGAGGAAGGCGAAAAACCCCCAGAGCCCAGGCCAATCAGCCCTGGGGGAAAATTCCTTCCCAACCCCAAATATTGGCTTAAAAAACCCACTTGGGTTTTTTTTTAAATTTGTTTTTATGATTTCTGAGCATTTGGGGCATACTCTTTTCTCATGTCCAAGCCTTCCTCCAAACGCCCAAAGGCTGTGATTTTCATGTCATCTCTTGATCCAGGAGATAAGACAAAGAAAAATACCAAATATCATGAGACTTGAGCTAACCTTGTGTGGCAATAGAGCCCTAGGGGTCCTTAACAGGAGGAATGCCAATACAAAATTTAGTATGAAGTCTTGAAAATATTTATAAATACTATTTGATAGGCCTAATTCTGTTTTTTTTCTGGGTGATTAATTCTATTAACTTTTACTAGAATTACTGCTGATCTACTGCAGTGTGAGAGGAGAATGAAATCTCATATGTATATTACTCTGTGCTGTATTTGCTTAGAGTTTGCTGAAGATGTTCCTTATACTTTTGCCAAGTAAACAACAAACATATTTCCTATACAATACGAGTCTATTTTATTCACTAATTTGGGGAGAGTGGGGCTCAGTTTGTAGTTATAGGGGTGACTCCAGAAATTTCACCCATTGTACAACAGTGTATGATGCCCATGGGTGATTGATGAAGCTACCCCTAAGGAAGGCTAGCTCACAACCTGCCCTGCCCCCAAACCTCACACTCGCCACTGTGTACTATGAATCCCTGATAGAGTCCATCAATTTTGCTCCCTCCCAAGCCAGCGTGAACTGCTGTGCACCAATCTGTGGTTGACTGGGTGCAAACAGGATGGGATCTGGCTGCCCTAGGACGCCTCAGCCTGTTCCTCCCTCCCTGGCTGAGATGGGGGCAGTGGAAAATTACCAAACAGACCCAATCATTGGTAGGGGACAGAGGATGCCTGAAACAGACACTTGGGAGAGTTGTAGGAAGATCAGGCAAAAGGAAGAAGGGAGGCAGATGATGAGCTAGGGGAGAGAGAGGAGGCTCCATATCACTGCAGCGGGACCTGGCTTGCTGGCCAACCTCCATCCTGAGCAGATACCAAATGCTCTCACACCTTCCTGCTGTGGTGCTCTTCTGGCTTGTGTGCTGCTGCAGCTGCCACTTCAATGCTGCAGGACAAGGGCCTGTGTGAGCCTTCCCCCCAAGCCCAATCTCATATGCTCATTTTGCCCCCAGTCCTGGTAAACCCCATAACACACTACTCCTCCTGCTGAACCCAGACAATGTCCCCAGAACTGCTACCCCACCCCTTAAAACCTTGCCTCTTTCCACCATGCCCCCCAAACTGCTGTCCTTGCCCACACTCTGCCACTCTCCCAAAAGACCCGTCACCCAAAGTTACCCCAGCTATGTTGTGTCCCCAAATGCTGCTCTGCCCAACAACCCCCGCCCCACACACTTGTCTGAAAAATGTCTGCCAATACCACATTGCACCAGGTAGGCTCAAAACAAACCTTCCCTTTCTTTAACCCCCCTCACTCCCTTACCACATGTGCAGCACCCCACTCTGCTCAGCCCCTCTCCTCTCCACACACACCCTTCCCCTGAGACCCCATCACTCTCCCCCATAGAGCTAAGAGCTCCACTCCCCAATTGAACAAGTAAAGAAAACTTGGGGGAGAGTATTCACTGCCCCCAGGTGCTCCTAATTGCTACAAGCCTGCTCCTTACCACATGGGAACACTCTGAAAGGCTCTAGTCCAGGTAGAGAGAGGGTCATTCCTCCTGGCTATTTATTGATCAGCTACCCAGCCTTACATAGCTGGCATTGGCCCTGAGGGCTGATAGCATAGTGGTGCCTGCCCCTGCTACATGCTCAGTGATCCAATTCTAGGCCAGCCCTGTAGTAGTTTAGAAGGGGGGGAAGGGGATGGCCAACCCTCTGCACAGAGCATATATAAAGCTGGCTTGTTGGAATCTTGTCTTGTCTAGGTCTTGCACCTCCCACTTTGAAAAGTGATGATGGGAGTGTGTCCTGCCCCCCCCTCAGACTCCTAGCAATTTGTTCCAGCATTAGTGGGAGGAGGAGTCCCATAAAATCCCAATCTCCTGTAATCCAGGAGGAGTGCAAATGAATGAAAAGTTAATTGTGAAAACACTTAGCACTTCTAAAGCACTTTCCAACTGGTGCTCTCAAAGCACCTAACCCAGGGGTCGGTAACCCAAAAGACAACGAGAGCCATTTAAAAAAATTCCTTCAATAACCAAGTGTTTTGAGAGCTGCAATGGGTGTAGCCTCATGGGGTGCATCTACACTTGTAAATTAAGTCGATGTAAGCTTCTTAAATCGACTTAATTTACTCTGCGTGTACACTACAGTTTCCTTAAGTTGACTTAAGCAAGCTGCTTAAGTCGACTTAAGGAAAATAAAGTCGCTTAATGAAAATGAAGTCGACTTTATTAAACCTACTTTTAATTCGACTTTAGGCTTAAGTTGACTTTTTAAAGTCGACTTAAGCCAGTGTAGACCTGGAGTAGCCCTAAGTCAATTTAGGGCTACTCCAGGACTCCCCCCCTGCCCTCCATGCTCGGGGGCACAGGGGAAGCCTGGCATGCCCCCCCAAAGGGCACAGCAGAGCCCTGCCCGCCCTGCCCCTATGCCGTGCCAGGGTCCCTGTCCCCCTTTACCCCATTGTACCCACGTACAATGGGGCAAAGGCTGAGCCTCCTGGCACTGGGCAAGGGGTGCCCCTTTTGCCACTGTGGATCTGCCCACGGTCCCCCTAGCCCCTAGAAGTCGACCTAGAGCATCCAGTGTAGAGGCTCTAGGTCGACTTTGTAAGTTCCCCCCTAAGTCGACTTAAAATTTAGGTGTAGACATGCTAAGTCGACTTAGCTAAAGTCGATCTAAATTTACAAGTGTAGACATAGCCATGGTGTGGGGAGCTAGGAGTTGGACCATGGTGCCTGCCACAGGGTCCCCTGGTGGGGGGGAGAAGCCCAGAACCAAGAATGGGACCCCTGCAGGGTCCCCCAGTGGGGGGGGGGAGGAAGGGTGGGAGCCTGATGCCCAGAGCAGCAAGAGGGTAGCCAAAGAGCCACATGTGGCTCTGGAGCTACAGGTTGCGGACCCCTGACCAAAACAGTGACTCAAGCTACACAATACTCCTCTGAGGCAGGCAAGTATTATCCCTGGGGTTTTTTTGGATGGAGAAACTGAGGCACAGGCTGATTAAATCCCCTATATACACTGCCTTTTAAAATCAATAGATGACTGGTGGTCCAATGTTACACTGCAAGTCTTTGACATGGGCCATAATAAAACCCCGAATCTTCACATTTCTAGCTCTGCTTTCAACATCAAGCCATGCTGATTATTCCCTTACATTTTACTTTCCATTTCCCTTACCTGGAAAACAAATGAGTATCTTTGAAAGGACTCTTAATTGATTACAGGACATGCTGAAGTGGGGGGTGAGGGGGAAGGAGGCACGTGGTGGTGGTGGCAGGGAGGGAGGAGAGGAAGAACCAATCTGGCAGGAGTCTGTCCATTCAACTGGGACTGGAGAAAAGAAGTTAGCATCAGTTTCACATTGCCTGCGGGCCTGGTGTGCTGAGCTTTCTATGTTCCTGGGCGACTGAGGGAACCTGCATGGAGCATAAAATTTTCTGTCTTCCCTGCATGGTGGGCAAGGAAGGAGGCTGGACTATCATAACCCCTCAGAGGAGGCTTAGCCTTCCCCCACCTTTAATATCAAACGCCCATGAAAATGCAGTGGTTCTGACCTAAAGTTTCTTGGTCAGCACAACTCCCATCCGGAGCAAGGAAACAAAATAGAGTCACACGCAAAGAGAAGGGTGGTTCCTGACTACAGCGATGGCTGAGCCCAGCGCAATGGTGGCTGAAGTGCAGCTATTGGCCCCAGCAGCTTGAATGGGGAGTCCCGTACCATGTTCCACCTCTGCCTTCCAGCGCAGCATGCCTAGGCATAGTGGCACTCTCAATCACTCAGCAATTCTGCAGATAGGGAACATGTCTGTGGGTGCTGAACATGCCCAAAAGCTGCTGTTCTTCCTAGTTCTGCCTTTGTGAATGACATAAATCTTGCATATGGCTGCGGGTCATCACAGCTTAGTTACCCAGCTTTATATACCTAGCTGGAAAAAGCAGTTTCAGTGCTGGGGCAATCTGGATTGTCAGACACCAAAAGATAATTTGAAAGGAGAAACTCAATAGTTTGAAGGTAAAAAGGACATGAGATAGTAGCTAGAGAAGCAGAAAGTATTAATAGAGGCTTTTTTTTGTGGTTGGGACACAAGACCTGTATGAGAGCTAAAGGATCAGATGTAATGCAAACCTTTCCTGCTATCTTTTCCAGCCATTGGGAAAGGGAAATGCAGGAGAGATATTTTTAAATGACAATGAAGGACTGCATCAGAAAGTTAGGAGATCAGATTGAAGGAAATGATGGGGTCTTTTCAAAATCTGCACAGTGAATCTAAGGATATGGTCATGCAGTAAATGATCTGGAAGATACTGAATCCAGGGATTCTGAAAAGAAAAGGGAAACACTGCTCATATTTACCCACTCCTGAACATATTTGGCTGAGGTCAGCATCCAGATGCTGCCTATTTTCCTTGTTTGCATGACAAAACGGGCGTGCTGAAGAAAGCCAGTGAAAATGAAGACGATTACAACAAGGTAAAGGTTGTTTTCCCCGGGTGAAAGCTTGGATTTATTGAAAATATTATGTCAGTTTGATAAAGTGAAGCAACACCTCAGGGATAATGGCTTTGATTCAAATTATTTTATGCTGCCAGTCTGAGAGTCACATGAAAGGAAGAACACACATTTATCCACAAAGGCAGCACAATGATTCATATCAGACAAAAGAGATAGTAGGGATGGGAGAACTGACCCAACCATTGGCCATCTATTGAAAATGGGTATCTCTTGACCCTTTTTTGAAAGGTCAAAAAGTTTTAATACCTTTTTATAAAACCAATTTTCATTTTACATGCCTGAGTACTTCCTAATTCTGGCCAGGCTCTGGGAGCAAAAGGGCATAGAGAGCACGAGAAAAGCAATTCTCATGGTACTCTCTGATTCAACTGAAAACAATGACTCAATTTCACAAGAAAGTCCATTCTCCTAAGACTTCCAATAGATGTAAAATCTGTATGTCAAAACCACTGTTTCTTGCTGTATCACACATACACTTAGAAAGACTGGACTAAAATTCTTGTCTACCAGTCTGCAAAATACAAAGCAGTATCACTTGAGCTAATGGAGGTCTCCCACAATTCAGAAATGAAATTAGGGTCTCTTATCAGTCCTTTTTTTTCCTGAGCTTCCCAATGCCTCATCAATGACCTCATTGTCAAACTCTCTTCTTCTAATGAATAAAAAATTTCCTTGAACGCAGGTTCAACTCTTAAGTTTTCCACCATGTTTTTGGCAGCAGTGATGGCATTTTCAAGTCTGCGGTCTCTGTAAGCCACAATGAAATCAAGGTAACTTCTCATCAAAGAAGGAGCAGTTGCATTGTTCATCAACTCAGTTTGTAATGCCTTGATTACAGTGTTTACTTGGAACAAGATATTGTGCCACACCACAAATGAGACCACAAATTTGAAGTCACTGATCTGTCTTACCAGGCATTGTGCTTCATATTGAATTCTGACCTTGGCTTTTCTCAACTGTGCTAGTTCTGTTAGGGCATCGTAAATTTCAGTCATTTGGTATCTCACTGGTCTTACTCTGTCACTGTGACCCTCCCAGATTTGTAATGTATGGATCTGGAGTGTAAATCTAGTGTGCCAGCATACTATTCATTAACTGGCCATGTAGACCCAGTTGCCGCATGCTAAATGTTCCCTAGTACAGAACTACTGCTGTGTGGTGGCAAGGCCCGCATGTTAACTTTTCATATATATATGCCTTAAGTACTATTAGCCCCATTTTATGGATCATCAAAGTCAGCTTTTAAGATACACCTGTACTTGAAGTAGTTATACAGTTCTAACGCTTGTAAATGGTTATTTGTCTCTGACATCCAGCTTATGAGAAATCTAACAATTTTTGCCCTCATGCTTTTACTTTCTTGAGATTATTATGCTAAGCTATCACTTGAGTGAAACACTTTGAAAAATGTAGACAATAAATCAGAGCGCTATAATTGCTAGATATCATGGTTCACCAGCAATCCCAATTAAATACAGATAGTTCAGTATATCCTGCTAGAAGTGATAGAATGGATTTGACAGAATTTTATTGAATCAATGTATCACTCAATATGACAAGGAGTTGCAAAGAAATTCAATGTCTAATGGGCATTGAAATAATATTAACAGCTCTTGAAAAATTGCACTTTCTCCTATAAACTTTACTACAAATGTTTCCAGCCAGCTTAGTAATTATGGTCATGCAACAGCTTTTGGCTGTGTAGTGAAATAAGCTATGGTCAATGGTGATTTATCAAAGTTTCTGTGATCAAAAAGTTACATTGTCTATTTTCTGTGGAATCCTTTTATTCCTCAGTTAATGCAAAATCAATTTTAACGCAAAATTTAGGATGCACTGTTAAAAAGTAAACTCCACGTTCCTGGGACATTCTTACTCTGCTCCCATAGTAAAGGGGTCTGTAAACTAGAATGGTGATATAGAGCTGTCACAGCAGGCCTTAATTCTAGCTCCAGGCACTGGGATATACATGAGATGTATGTATGTACATGAAATGTATGTATGTATATGAGAAAGTTTGTTTTTTCTTTAAATCATGAGCTACATAAATAATGTCAGTATTAGGGAAGCAATGGGTTTTTTTGCTGCTTTTTCACTTTTAGCAAAAACTTTACAATCCAGGAGGATTGCTGGTTTACATTAGATATCAATCTAATTAGCTAATTAGTGAACAAGGAATTCAATAGATATAATATCTTGTGAATATTCAGTAAAATATTTGACACAAACTTTCACCAAAAGAATTATTTTCAAAATTAATTTAAATTGTCTTGGAGATGAGCACTGTCACATGGAACGAAAACTGGCTCCCAGACCGGAAACTGATCATGAGTGACAGTATGTCATTCCATGTTAGATCCATGTTAAGGCATCCATGTTAGATCTGTTCTTATTTAACAATGGTCTCTAGAATGGGAGGTAAACAGCACTTTTCTTACATGTATAAGAGACACTGTAACAGAGTTTGATAGGTTGGTCCTACCATGAACCTCTAAATGTCACTGGTGCTAGTATACAAAGACTTTAACCTACTGAGCACCACGGCAAACACACCTTTAAAATTCTTTAAAGCTTTTTTAAAAGATACAGAAAAGAAAGTTTCAGAACTTTACTTCTCTGATGATTAGAAAACTTCACCTAATTGCAGGACTAAATTTGTTGATGGCCAGTTTCTATCTATTTGTTCTTGTGTCAGTATTCATGTGTTTAAATAGTTCCTCTCCTTTCCTGGTATCTATCCTATCCTTCTGATGTATTTTATAGAGACCAGTCACACCTCCACTCAGCCTTTATTTGGTTAGGCTAAACCAGGGTGTCAAACTCATTTTCTATGGAGGGCCAGATTTGACTTAAATGTACTTCAAGTGGGCCATACATACCATATATCAAAACACTACAGCATTCTCGCAGCACTGTGTATGCAAAACTGTGCTCCTCAATACCACATTCTCTCTCTCTGTTAGGGAGAGTGTGGTCCCACGGAGTGCAATCATGGGCTGGACAAAGAGGTCTGTGGGCTGCATTCGGCCCATGGGCCGTGTGTTTGACAGCCCTAGGCTAAACAAACCAAGCTCCTTGAGTCTCCTCTCATAAGGTAGGTTTTACATTCCTCTGATTATTATAATAGCCCTTTGCTGCACCTGTTTCAGCATAATTTCATCCTTCTTAAACATGGGAGACCAGAATTTCCCATAGTATTCCAGATGGAGTCTCACTAAGGTCTTGTATGATGGCAATAACACTTCCCTCTCTCATTGTCATCTCCCCTTTAGCCAGTTCCTACACACCTTGCAGTTTTTGTCCCAATCCCCATATTCTCCAACTTAACTAATAACTTCCAACATGGCACCATATTAAATGTTTTACTGAAGTCCAAGATAATTATGTCTACTGCATTTCCCTGGCCTGAGAAATCAATTATTTTATCCAAAACAAATGTCATATTAGACTATCATGATCTACGTTTGCAAACCCATGCTGCATTTTATCTTATTTTCCTTTTACCTCTGTGTCTTTAATTTTTTCCATCTGAGTTTGGACTAAAGTCATGCATACTCTTGAGTTCAGACTGATGAGTCTATAGATTTCTGGATCATTGTTCCAATACCTTTTCTTAAATATAGTTTGCTGTTTTCCAGTTATATAGTACTGTTTCTGATTTGACAGTTTTATTCAAAATCCTTGCTACTAGACTTGAAATTTCATGTGTTGGTTCTTTTAGTGTTCTTGGGTGGAGATTAAACCTGCCTGTTATAGGATCTGCTTCTTATAAGGTCCCCAGGCTAGAACTCAGTGTAGAGAATAGGCCTGGACTCTCCTATGAGCCACTGGCGAAGTGGCGCTGTTAAGGGGCAGTGAAAGGGAAAACCACGTTGGACAGTGGGTCCGGAAAGACTTTGATACATGCACCACTGTCAGAAGTGGAACTCTATGGCGATGTGGGCAGAAGCCAAGCCACTTAGGGTTAGCTTACACTGACGCCATCAAATTCACCCCGCTCAGTTTGCTCTTCCAAGTTCAATTGAGTGGTCAGTCAAGACACGTTCAATTGATCTGGATTTCAACTCAATAACTCCAGCCCTGTAAGAAGAGCAGTGCTAAGCTGAAGGGACGACATTTCCCTTAGACTTAGTGGAGTGTGAACAGGGAGGTAAGTGGGAGTTACAAAGTCGAAGGGAGATATGCAAAGTATCTCCCTTAGATTGCCACCGAAAAGTGCTGTAAGTGTAGACTAGGCCTACATGGGAACAGTCAAGTCCCAAGAAAGACTGAGAGAGGCGGTGTGAGTTACCACAAGGAAAGGCATCAGTTTGGCAGAGCTAAACCCCAGATGTGGCCAGAAGAAGGAATTCCAGCAGTGAGCAGAGCACCCCATACAGTACCTCTGCTGAAACTAGCTCCTGCTTTTGGTAGATTTACATGATCCTAGCTAGGTCAAGAGAAGGATGAGGAAAAACACCATGATTGGTAAATAGTGCTTCCTTTTTGTTATATTCCCCTGCCCTCCCCCTCCCCCAAACCTGCACAATTCATACCTGAATCTCCTCAGAAGCAAGCTCATGACAATTGTAAACAGATAGCAGTAGAACTAATGCTGTTGTCATTTTTTTTCTGACAATACATGGAGGTATCGTCATGAAACAGGATGACAGTTTGTTTACAGAAAAGCAAGCTTGAGTTTGCATTTGATGGGCCGTATTAAGAATGCTGAAAAGCATTTTAAATCTCTGGAGCATTCCTGCTCATAATGTCTATTTAATACAAGACCGCAAATACGTCAACATTACTTTTGAAAGTCATTGCAGAGTCTTTTCAGATAAGTCTAAACGATATATAGGCTTGGCAGAATTCAATTTTTCTCTTTTTATAATTATGACAGATAATATCAATGTTTGCTTTTAAGAAATTTTCTGATTTTTTTCAATATTAAATTGTCACAGTTGCATGAAACCACTGGTGGATCAGGCAATAATTATTTAATGGCAGCAGATGTTAAGATTCAAAAAGTTAAAGCTATCTAAATGATACCCTTCTCCAGCTACACTTACACTGGCATTACAGCATGTTTTATGCACATTAACATGAGACTCTAATAAGATCTCAAGCAGCATTTTTCTTACTTTGCCATCTGGAAACTTGATTTTTATGAAAGGAAATATCTTTTCATCAGTTGGTGTGTGCAGTGAATTCGAGGTATATCAACACTTGTTGATAAAAGTTTAATTTTTCCAAGTCTAAATGTATATTTTCACTTACACTGTGCAAACTGAAATCAGGTCTCTTATGTTCTGTGCACTGATGTGTAATAGCACAGAAAACAGGAACGTGTGGAGAAAACAGTATATGGCCAGGTCCTCAGCTGGAAGTCAGTAGAGCTGTGCCAATTTATGCCAGCTGAGGATCTGATCCATAGTGTATATACAGTGAGGGCTGGGGAAATTATAGTCTCCTGCCACAAAATTTGGAGTAGATCTATATGTAATTTCCTCTTTCCTCAAACAATGCGATTGCTATTGCTTTTGAAATACTTTTAATAAAGAGAAAATATATGAGTGCATGTTCTGGACTAGACTTCAAAAAGACTAGATAATGCCTCTGTCCTTTTGAAACCAACTTTAGCTCAGCAGCTACACCCCTCCAACTCTATTCCAAAATAAAAATGGACTATTCACCCACAGAGAAACTAGAAATAGATATGTTCAGTTTAATGCTCCTTTCTGTGTCATCAGTTTTATATCTATGAGTCTCCACTGATCTTAATGGAGTTACTCCTGATTTACACTTATGTAAAAAAAGGACAACCTGGCCCATTATTCTTTTGTCATTTTAAAGATTTGAAATAGAAAGGCCTCATTCTCAGGCTTGCTGAAGGGGTGGCAATTGCCCAGGGCTTGGCTATTTTAAAAAGGCACAGGCCTTAGGTGATGGGTCCAGTTTTCCCTTGGGAAGGACAGCTCTCATCCCTATTCTTCCACCCAAGGCCCAGCCCATACTCCACTGCTGGCCCTGCCTCCTCTCTGTTTGCCCCCTCCTCTCTTCCACACACCCCCTTCCCTGCTTAGCCTTCCCTCACTACATCCTTGCTCCCCGATCAGGCTCTCCACCATTGCCTGCTGCATGCGTACTTCCTCTCCTCCCCTATTTGCCCCCCAACACTGCTCCCTGTGTCCCTCCTTCTCCTCTTCACACTCAGTGCCACTACTGTCAGTCACTGGCTGTGGGAAGGGAGTATGTGAACAAGAGGAGAGGGACTGAGCTGGGATGGAAGGGTTCAGTGGCAAGAGGGGGAGGGGGCGGGGCCTGGGGCAGCGCAGGAGTGGAGTGTGGGTGGGCTGTGGGCAGAAGAGGAAGGATGGGAAGCTAGTCTCCCTGGGGGGACTCTTCACCATGCTCATGGTCATAAATCTCAGCCATCCCTTTCTAGGGATGTCATAAACTGTTCTGCCCTGGGGTCTAGAATTGCTGTCAGTGGGCCTGCTCATTCCCATTTATACAAAAGTCTCTCTGCACTGCTCTGGCAGTGTACAGGAGCCTTTTTCACACCCACTGTAAAGCCCTACCTCTGCATGCTGTGAGACTGGTGCAAAGGGGCCTTAGCGTATGTTGGTATGGCCAAAAAAACCCTCATTGCAGCAAGTCTCAGAGCCCAAATCTACAGATTCAGGCTCATGCTACAGCATTTAAAATAACAGTGTAGATGTTCCAACTACATGCAAACCCTTTCCCCATGCATCTGAGCCAAAGTTCCAGCCCACGCCAGACTAGCTATACAGCTATTTTTTGAACCATAGCACAATCCTAAGTATCTTAAGGTATGCCAACACTGCCACCAAAAAAAAAAAAGCAGTGAGTCCCAGTCACCTAATTTAGGCTTGTGGGGTTTGTACTATGGGGCTAAACACAGCAGTGTAGACTTTCCCGCTCAGGCTGGAGACTGGGCTTTGGGATTGTCACCCATTCCCATGTCACAGAGCCAGGATTCCAGCTTGAGCCCAAACAGTTATGCTACTATTTTTAGCTCCGGACCATAAGCCCCAGTTAGGTGACCCAGGCTCTGAGACTCAGTGCCATAGGTCTTTCTTTCTTTCTTTCTTTCTTTCTTTCTTTCTTTCTTTTCCCCATCAGAGACGTACTGAACCTACATAAAAATCAGGCCCCAAACCCCTTCCTTTCCTGTATTGGGATTCAGTGAAAATCATCAGCCTGACCTAATAATGAGTTTTGCCCAGCTCTTATTTGTACGTGCAGCCTCATCAAGACATGGTAAAAGTGCTGCAGGTGGAGCATTGTACTGACAGTGATGAGGAAATGAATCATAACTTGCTGTAAATGATGAAGGCACTTGTCACAAAATATTAGATTCATCCTTTTTATGACTATTTTATAAGTTACAAAGTTCTTTTTAAGTGCTAATCCAAGCATAAAACTTCCCCTCCACCCACACCTGCTGAAATGAGAACTCTACATCAAGTGTCATTTAGGAGTGAAGTGAACCAGTTCACCAAAGATGAACTAGCCATTTTTTTCTTAACAGTATCATCCTTAAAAGCATCAAAATCATAAAGACACTTAAAAAATATATTTACTTTTTTATTATTGAGTTTAATCTTCTCACTTTCTAACTGGGAAGCAAGTGTCTGATTCAAAATATGTCTTTCAATTAAAGAACCCCTCATAGGTTAGATCTCATTCTGTTTTATTATTCAACAGAGGTCTCCTTGACAATAATCTTAAAACCATACGAAAAGCAGATAAATTAAAAGTCGTAAACTATAGCTAATATGTCTGACGGGAATTCTCAAAAACAGAAACCTGCATTTGTCTGTATTTTGCCACATATTCAGCTAAAATCAATAGAAAGTTTGTCTTTTTTTCTAAATTAAACGATCTTTGCAATGAGCAGAGCTCTGCCATATTTCATTTGAAACTTTAATAGACAATAAGATCTAGGTAGTAACTTTCAGTACGTTTGACATATGGCCCAACAATTTTATATATACCAAGCATACTTTTTGCTATTAGTTTTACACTGCAAGAGATCAAATATGAGCCTGGTTCAAAGCACATTGAAGTCCATGGATGTTTTCCAATTATTTCAATAAAACATGGATCAGATAGTTGAATCTCATCTCAGGGATAAATCAACAGGCTATCCAAAGAAGTCAGTGAAGTAACACCTGTCCAACTGAGATCAGAATCAGATCCAAAAGGTTGTTTGCCACAGCCTTTCATCTTGTGTAGTCCATTCACTTTGCAGAGATGTAGAAGACTCCACAAGTTTTGAATCAGTAGGAGATTCAAGTTGTAAAGGTTTAAATGTGAGATTTGAAAAGAGAATTGCCCTTTGTTACTAATCTCCATATGCCAGCATACAGAAAACAATCCAGTATACCTAAAGAAATAAACAGGAAAACATAATATGTGGGTATTTAAGAATATAGTTTTACTGCATCTCCCTATATAGTTAACTTCCACCCCTCCTAACACATTTTGTTCTAGGAACTCAACAAGTAATCATGGAAGAATTCTGAAACAACATATTGCCTGCTGATAAGTTTATAAGATTAATTTCTGTAGCCTGCAATCCTCTAAGTCAATATTGACAGAATAAATTTCTTCCTTTCTCTGCATGCCATAGATCATTACATTATATTCCAGGTGCAGGTGTGCAGAGTAATGGCTGGAATTGGTGAAAGTGTTTGTGTGTTTAGGACAAAATGCACAAACAGACATTTGGGAATCTGTCTAGGATTCAAGTGAAAGCAAGGTGCCCAGGAGAAGTTCTAGGTGGGTATTTATTGGCCATGCCCAAGTCATCTGAATGTCTAATAGCTTGATCTGCACAAAGGCGTGGAGGAGGCAGACCTAAGGGGTAGAGGAGATTTTAAGGATGTGATCTGGGGAATGGATGCATGAGCAGTATTTTAAGAAGTTCTCAAAGGTTCCTTCAGGTGTTCACAAGTTCATTGTGTCAGAGATACGACTGAGCCAAGAAGTGCAACTTAAGGAGAGAAATGAACAGCAGGGTCCCCCGAGGATCTGTACAGGGAGCTGTGCTGTTTGACATATCCATTGATGATCTGAAAAAGGGGGTAAACAGTGGAGAGGCAAAGTCTGTAGATGATATGAAATTATTTAAGGTAGTTAAGACCAAAGTAGACAGTGGGGAACTAAAGGGTTCTCACAAAACTGGATAACAAAGTGTCAGCTGAAAATCAGCATTGATAAGTGCAAATTAGTGCACATTGAAAAAAATAATCCATGAATAAAAATATCCATATACAATGATGCATTCCAAATTAGTTATTACCATCCAGAAAGATCTTGGTGTCATTCTCGATAGATCTCTGAAAACTTCCCCTCAAAGCACAGCAGCTGTCAAAAAAGCTTCTAGTACACTAGGAACTATTAGGACAGGTGTACACAGCCTGCCATTTTTAGTAGCAGTCAAATGGAGATATGCAAATTACTTAAAATAACTTGCATATCTCAGTTTGACTGCCCTGTGCCTGGTACATCGACTTACCACTACTCCAGTTGCCAGGGTCGTCTTAATAGATCAGCTTCCTGACTGAGTGCGTCCAAGCCGTCGATCAGAAAAGTTGATCTGATGATGGCATATGCAGTCTTAACTGTGGGGCAGCCTGGATATTTGCTCAGGGGTTCACCCTGGTGGGGAGAGGGGAGATCTGCCTACAGCTCAGTTTGTGGACGCAACAAAGCAAACTCTCACCTGTCCTTCATATTGACATACAAAAAGGCAGAAGCAATCACTTTGCCACACCAATAACAATAGCAGTTCACAGGCCCATTTAGGTCTAAATTAGGTGATAATTTTCCTCACAGACAGCACAGCACAGCTTTGGAAGTTTCAGGTTACCTGTTAGGTCTACCAAGAGTCTTAGGCTATGTACACACGATCACTTTATTGCATGGTAAGGCTCCTTACCACGCAATAAAGCCAATTGAGTACACAGGATCAATTTCTCTGTTGCGCCGCAACAGTTAAACCACTCAAAACCAGAGTGGTAGCATTATCGCGGAACAGCTGTTCCGCGGTAATGCTCGTGTGTACTCATTTTGCGCAATAGACAGCCTCTGGAAATGTCCCAGAGTGCCAATCGAGGCCACTCTGGGATATTGGAGCTGTCAAATATGCCAATTTCACTGCTCTAGCAGAGCAGTGAAATTGAGTATTTTTGGGAGCTGCCTGGTTTGGCAGCTCCCCTGGACTGAGCTAGGGGGCTGGCCCGAATCGGCTGCCCATGCTGGTTCGAGCCAGCCCCCCAGCTCAGCTCCCGGGCTCCGTTAAGCGCAGCAGCTCCTGCTGACAGCCGAACCAGCTCGGGGATGGGGTGGCAGCAGAAACTCCGGCAGAACTTTTGCCACCACCCGAATCCCTGGACTGAACTGGGGGGCCGGTTCGAACCGGAGCCAGCCCCCCAGCACACTCCAAGGGTTCAGATGACAGCGGGGGCTAGCAATGCAGCTCCCCCTGTCACCAGAAGCCCTGCAGCTGGGCTAGGGGGCTGGCTGTGGGCAGTGCATGGTGGGACAGGTGCCCACCATGCACTGCTCTTCTTTCGCAAAGGAGCATTCACCCGGTGAATGCTCCTTTGCGAAAGAAACAGCACGTGTGTACACGAGAAAGTGCTATATTTATAGTGCTTTCCTTGTCCCGCAATAACTTATTGCGGGACAAGTGTTCTCGTGTGTACGTAGCCTCATAAACTCCATGAATTTCACTGAAGTATGGTGTTTACTCTCTTAAATCCTTACAGCTACACACTAGATGTGAGGCTGCGGTGAGGCAGTAGGGGGCCCAGCAAGGCTTGTGAGGCAGTGAGGTGGTAGGAGGTCCTGGTGGGGGCAGCGAAGCTGTGGGAATACATGGGGGACCCCACACGTGACTTTTGCCTGGGGCCCCAGAATTACTAAGACCGCCCCTGGACAATTTTGCCTCCATCAGTGAAGACTAACACTTAGGAAAAGGATAGACTATAAGACATAAAATTTCATAATGCCACCACATAACTCCATGATGCATCCCTACTTTGAATCTGGTGTCCAATTTTGGTCAGCCCATCTCAAAAAAGGTTATTATGGAGCTGGAAAAGTTTTGGAGGAGGGCAACAAAGATGATCAAGGGAATGGAACAGCTTCCATAAGTGGAGATGCTAAGAAGATTAGGGCTCTGCAGCTTAGAAAACAGATGGTGAAGCTGGGATATGAAAGAGGTCATGAAAGGTGTGGAAAGAGTGAATACAGAAATATTGTTTGTCATTTCACACACAGTAAAAAACCAAGAGGTGACCTAATTTGAATTAATAGACAGCAGATTTAGTACAACCAAGACATATCTTTTCCCATACTGCATAACTAACCTGTGGAACTCATTGCCATGGGATAGCGTGATGACCAAAAGTATAACTGAGTTCAAAAAATAATTCAATAAGTTCAGGAAGGCTAAGTTCATCAATTGTTATTAGCTAAGATGATCATGGGTATAGCCTCATGCTCAGGGCAACCCTAAACTTCAAGACAGAAGAGGAAGATGGGTGGATCATTTCATCGTTGCCCTGTTTTGTACATTCCTCCTGAGTTTCTGGTACAAGTCACTGTCAGAGATAAAATACTGGACAAGATGGATCATAGTCTGACCTAGCTTGAGAGTTCTTAAAAGTCTCAAGCAGAATCCCTCCCTCGCTGCTCTGTAGCTGAGACACCTTTAAAAACAAATACCACACAGCATAAAGCCCACACAGGCCATCCTCAGGGGTGCAGGGCCCACGCTGCTGCCCCCCACCTGCCGTGCTTTGGCCCGTCTGCTACCCGCTGCCTTCGGCGGCAAGGTCAGGCAGCGGGGTGGGGTGGAGCATGAAGCCCAGCCTTGGGGCCAGCCCTCCCTGCCCCCAGGGCAGACCAGCAGGCCCAGGGGAGGGGCAGGTGTGCGGGGCCTGGCCACTCTGGGCCGGCCCACCTGCCCAGTGCAGGGGAGTGGGGGGCCCTGGGTCCTGCCCCTCCCTTCCTCCCCCCCTTAGGAATGACCCTGAGCCTACACATGCATTTCAGACAAAGGAGAGCATGGAACAGAGCAGGAGACAGGCAACAGTGAAGTTTGTAGAGACTGAGGATTAGGGGATTGTGAGGAGGCATAGGAGTAGGTGGTAGGGGCTGAGATCGTTGTGGGATTGGGAACGGTATTTGGGGAGAGGCTGCACTACAGCATTGGGCAAGGAGGAGAGAGAAACTTACAGCATCTAAGAGCTTCAGAAAACTTTCTTTGATCTTACTGATCCGTAGGCCCTTCAGAGATGCAGAATTCCCCCTTCATCTGTCTTGCATATGTGTGAGAAGCTGATGGAGCATTTAGAATGACCTTGCGGAGCCAGGTAATCTCTATCCAAGAGTGAGCACAGCACTTTTGATAGGATACAGGGTTCAAAGGATCATAATGCAATAATTGGCATTAGCCAGTCTTCTGCTGCCTCTGTATGCCTGGAGGATTTCAATATGCTATGATCCACAGCGTTACAAATCAGATAAGCTTCCATATGAATAGTCAGGCCTGCCTGCCTCTAGAATAGGAATTCTATGCCATAGCAAATTTACCACCTGTACTAGACTTTGTAGATGGCATATAGTGTATGCCATCTATATCTATGTATATGCCATATACATAGATCCTTTTGAGAAAATTAAAATGACAATGCTATAGAAATAAGAAGCACAGATACCATATATGACTGTGGTGTAATGGCAGCATTCATGGAAATGTGGGATAGATATCCATGATCATGTCATGATTCTAATGTCCTGCCATCGCTCTCTCCCATATCCAGTGTATCCTGGGTGCACAGCGTCTGCTTTGAGAAGACAGGATTCTTGACTATTGGTATCTCATCCCTGAGTGGGTGGTAACTTCTGTAGTTATGATGGCAATTTCTGAGTGTGTAAAGCTAGGCTTCATCTTCCTTTCTCTACCCTTCATTTCTGCCATCTCCACCATCACTGGAAATGAACTCAGATATGTCTGATTATTCTTAAGTGATATCTGAAATATCTGCTGTGGTGGGCACCTGGCCCTCATCAGGATGCCATTTGCTAATTTACATACATCAATGCACATTACACATGGCCAGTAAATACCATGAACACAGGGCACATATTAAACATTTCTGAGCACGTTGGAAAGCTGCATCGGCATTTATAAAATATTATCAAGCACTGAGATCAAAGTCCCTATGATTGTGCTCTGTGTTCATGGTATTTACTGGCCATGTGGATGGCCTTGGCACCTACCAATCATCTGGGATATGGGCAGCATTTAAGTGATCAGCTGATTTGACTGCCATACTACTTACTTACTCCACAGAGAGAAGAACAAACCTTTTATCTCCAAGTGAAAAACACAGTGGGTTATTTCTGTCTGGGGGATAGTCCGGCTCTGAGACACTGTGGTTTCTTATTATACAAAGAAAGGGAAATAAGTAAGTAGTGACTTCTGTTTCATCTGCAGGAAATAGTGAGCCAGATCCTCAGCTAGTGTGTAGCACCATTGACCTCACTGAGTTATGCTGAACTATACCAGCTGTAAATCTGGCCTGTTCAACTGAATATTCGAAATATGCTGAAAAGTGACTATTGGTAAGAAATTGTTTTTTTAATTGCTTTTGGCTCTCATGCCTTGAAGTGCAAATGTTCCCTCCAGTGTGATGTCTAAATCTTTTTAAATGGTAAAATAGTCCAATGTATTTGTTATTCTCTGCATGAAAAATGATTTTTATGTCTATTATGAATTTATTTTTCTGTAAGTTTCATTTCTGCTTTGCTGTTTTATAATCTTTGCTAGGCAGAGAATGAAAACTAAATTGACTCTTGTCAGTCACATTGCTTCTTTTTAAGTCCCATACCTACATTTAGGGAGAAGATTAACTATTCCAATAGTTCATATATGCTGAACTGCATTTGTATTCCCCCTCTTTTTTTTCCTATTAAAAAACTTATGAGTAAATTTTGTGCCCATGTATGAAGGACAAATAGCACCAGGTGGAGTTAGACATAACATATGGAGATGCTTTGCAAGAGCCAGGTCTTGCTCCAATCTATGTCAATAGCAAAACTCTTTATTACACTCAGTGGGAGAAAGATATGGACCCAGGTCCTATCTCGTTCCTCCTCTACCAAAATGGGATCTGGTTTGCCCCATGCAGCTGTGATCTTCATCTCCATTGCTTTGATTTTTGTATAGGTAGAGTAAGTCCACTGACATCAACGAAGTTATACAGATGCAAAAATAGTGAAAGATCAGAACTTTGCCGTAGTATTTTCCTGAGCAAAGACTATCAGTTGTGGGGAAAATGTATGGTGATTATGCGGTATACACCATCAGAGATACCTCTCATCTTCTATTTCATGATATCACCCCATTTTTCATGGATCTGTTTTATGTGTCATATGACCGGCCCCCAAAATGACTAGAAAATTTAAAATTCCTCATGAGTGGTTGGGAGGCTTTCATGAGACCCCTTTTAATCCTAATATCTATCTACATGGAGTAGTTATAATCTTACAAATATTATTATACCAGTGTAGCTCCACTGAAGTCATGGGAGTTACTCTTGATCTTAATTGTCACTGTTTTGGTATTATGTGGGTGTGCAGAAGGCATATCATGTTCTGAAAGAGTAAGAAAGACATTGCAAGCCAAGGTTGGCCAAAATGAAGACAGCCTTGGGTTAACTGTTGATGCACTAACTTCAGTAGGAGTTATCTATTTAGAAGCAAGCTGGAGAAAGGAAGATTGGGCCAGTGTTTAGAACACTAACCCAGAACTTGTGAGACCTGAGTTTAAGTCCCAGCTCTACTATAGATTGTGTTAACGTAGGTAAATCATTTGGGGGTAAACATTTTAAAGTATTTAGCTCCTTAAAGATGCAGATAAATGATGAATGTGATTTTTTTCAGAAGTACTTAGGCTCTTATCTGCATCTTTAGATATCTATATATCTTTAAAAATCTAGTCTCTCTGTACCTCAGTTTACCTACCTCAGAAGGGTGTATTGAGGATAAATTCAGTAAAGATTGAAATGCTCAGTTACTATATTAATGGAGGCAACAGAGTCCTGTGGCACTTTTAAAGACTAACAGATTTATTTATTGCATGAGCTCATGCGATAAATAAATCTGTTAGTCTTTAAAAGTGCCACAGGACTCTGTTGTCTTTCTACAATAGACTAACACGGCTACCCCTTTGGAATTTGACTATATTAATGGAGGAGAGCTTAGGAGAGAGCTGAAGGTAAGAAAGTATTAATGTATATAGTAGTATGCACATAAGTTTACTTGTTGCTTTGTCCACTGCCAACCACCCTTGGATAATCCATTTTCTTGCTACTTTAAGCGATGTACTGTAGTTTTCTAAACAGGAAAGGCGCCCCCCCCCCCCCGATCATATATGTCTATAGCACACTCTGTTCTCTCTGCAGCTGCATGCACAGAGTTTTAAACTTCTTTTTTGAGGAGGACAATCTCATGCCCCTTGCGCTCAATTTTTTAAACTATTTCTACCAACCCATTTTTCATCACATTCATCCAGTGGATCCCCACAGTGTGTGTGGGCGTGTGCGTGCGTGCGTGCGAGTGTGCACGCGCGCACACTAGACTTATTCCATTGACAGCAACAGAGTTATACATGCAGAAAATGTGGCCCTAATTCTTTTCAATAAGCATGATGTTTGAGATACTAATCTTTCTTTCCCTGTCACTATTACATTTCCAGCTCTTCTGTGGGGTTTATGATTGTCTATCATGTTTCCATTTATGTTTTATTCATCCTCCATCCCTATCTCATAATATCTGATTCTTGAAAGCAAGGAACAGTCTTGCTAAATAGAAGTGTTATAAAGGTTTATGTGATAGCTTTCTCTATTAAGAGTACAATTATCACCTTAGTGAAACATTTTTTCTACACTGAAGAGCCCTGAATTATGGTAAGGGAAGATCTGGCTAGAACAAGAGCTTCCAAAGTAATATTAAGGTTTAAAATCACCCCACCTGGGATATTTATACAGCAAGATCTGGCATCATATGTAGTGGCTAGACACTAGTTTGGCACTGCAATCCACATATACTGTAGCAGGAGTGACCACAACCACAACATGGCATGCAAGGCACATAATACTTTTTTTTCAGTCATTTAGAACTTCCTGAATTTTTTCCCTCAAAGACTGAAATTTTCCATGTTTGGTCCCTGCCCAAAAGTGAGCAGTTCTAAAGAGTGTGAATGAAAGCCCTTCAGTTTTTTTTTTTTTTTGGGGGGGGGGGGGGGGGGTGGAGGTTGACTATGAGAAGAATGAAATAATCCCAAAACAGATGGAGTTAAAAAACTGAAATTTGGCATGAAAATAGCCCTCACTAATGGTCCTTTGAAAGCTAGCTTTTACTCACATTATGTCCTACTGAAAAATCATGCCACACATATGTAAATAATTCCAAAGGGGTAGCCGTGTTAGTCTAATGTAGAAAGACAACAGAGTCTTGCGGCACTTTTAAAGACTAACAGATTTATTAATCGCATGAGCTTTCGTGGGAGAAAATCCCACTTCGTCAGACGCTTTGAAGTGTAATATGTAAATAATGCATGTCACTTTCATGTAAACTGCCCCTCTAAGGAAGGCCAGACTAGCTTTGTATAAATTACAAGGCTGGTTGGGGAGCTCACCTCCCACCTTTCCCCATGAAAAGTTTGATAAAAACAAACGAAACAAGTTGTTCTTGCCAAATTTTGCACCAAAATTTCAGGTTTTCATGGGGGAAAAAAAAAGGAAAACAGAAAAATATATTTTCAAAACATTTTCAATGAAACCCCATGTTTTGGCAAATATTGTTAAAAATCAAGTTAACTTAGTGAGAGAACATAGTGGCTAGTACTGGAATATCATGATGCCCATTTTTTTGGACATGAAGTGGGATGTCTTGCAGCCCATACAAGAGGAAGTTTAAGACATCTTACAGCATGTTAACCCCAACATCTTATATAGGTCCCATAGAGCACTCCCCTAGGGCCCATTTTCTTATTGTACCCTGACATGGTAGGCCTTGGCAGAACAGGAGCCCCTGCCTTAGGCTTCCTCCTTCAGGTCCCCAGTAATGTTACTGGACTCTTTCTTGACTCAGTCAGTAATACCCTTCCTTGGCCAGTTTATTACCAAAAAATAGCTTACAAGCTATGTCTACACTAGAAAAATTAAGTCGACTTTGTTAAGTTGACTTAATAAGGTCGACTTTAAGTCAACTTAAAGTTAACCTTATTAAGTCGACTTAACAAAGTCGACTTAATTTTTCTAGTGTAGACATAGTCCCTTGTTGACCTTATTAAGTCAACAACACTTCAAGTTGACTTAATAAGGTCGATTTAGGCGCTAATCCCCATCCACACTGGCTTTAAATTGATTTACGGAGTCTAGTTAAGGCTTAAGTCGACCTAAAAGGAGGTGTTATTAAGTTGAAATGCTTAAGTCGACTTAAGAAAAGCCCAGTGTGGACGTGGCTTTGTTTAGGTCTCCTTAAGTCGACCTAACATGCTAGTGTAGACGTACCCACAGAGTTTATAACAGGAGTCCCAAACAGAGTAAATATCTCATATCCTATGTATATAATCCAATAGTCTTTGGTTAATTGATATAACACATACCACACTCCATCATTTTTTTTCACACCAGGCTCTCTTTAGACCTTGCCAAACCTCCACTGTTCATATATGTGGGTGACTCTCCATGAGAGCTCTCCTCTGCTGATTCCCTTCCACCTTTTTTAGTGTTTTGTCATGGAAGATGCTGATCTGATAGCTCATACAACACTTTTCAACAAGATAAAGAAATTAAAGAGATCAGATGGTTTTAAGCAAGTCCTTTTGAAGTTGCAGGGAGTCAAAAAAATAGATAAAATTCAAGAAATTTAAACCTCTGTTTTTTGTACTTTTATATTTCACAAATATCTTATCTGATTTGTCTCAAACTTTCCAGAAATCTTCTATATTGAAATAAGATCACTCATGTAATTTCAAGTGGATTAGTTTAAATATAATAGAGTTGATGTTAATAATCAAGCTGATAATAAAAAGCTAGTTTCAACCTTAGGAAGGAACTTTCATCTCAATATAATTCATACGTGAACAATGAATTTTAATAATTCATTTTGAACTTCTGGAAACACATTATTTCAGTTCAAATTCTGACCTATTAATTACCCTGATCCCACAAATCATGGAACACTAGTTGACAGTAATTCTCTTGATTCACGTGAGAGTAATAAGACTGTTCCATGAAAAGTTTTCAGATGAGGATTCACTACTGCCCCAAGAGAGTCTGCATTTTGCAGATAATATTTTAAGTTATGATAGCTTTTGGTTCACAGCAAAAGTACTGAAGAATACACTTATTAAAATGCTAACTGAGTGTCTCCTCTGAAGTAATGATAACATCATCAAATTTCAGAACCATTGGGGCAGCCAAAGCTAGAGAATTGATTGACTCTCTTGCAAAGTGACTCTAATTCAACTAATTAGATGTTGAACGGGTGTTAAAGTTCAGCTTGAGTGATTCATTGTTCTTTCAGCAACTCTACCTTTCTCATTTAAAGTTCCTGAAAGTTAAAATAGACTATAGTAACAGTATAAACATGCAATGGCTTTTGTGTTTGAAGAGTTCTTTGTGAAGTGCTGCCGAGGCTTATTTTTACTTGGAATTTAAAACTAGATTCTCTCTTTCCGATGGGAAAAATCACACGAAATGGGCATATTTACCCAAGCAAGTTCCACATAGACTTTCTAAGATATCTCTTTCCTCTATACAGAGGAAGATATCAGACACTCACTTAGAATGTGACTTTCTAACCACATTGTGTAACCCATATGCCTAAAAAGGCTATCTCTTTAAGAGACCTTCTGAGGGTGGGTTACTGTTGCTGGGCAGATTAGCTACCCACACCCAGAAACTTCTGGAAGCTAGCATTTTTGAGCATGCTCCACAGGGTGCCTTGCTGGTGCAATGTGGTGAGGTCAGTCAGATCACATGAGAGCAGCAGTCTGTGCAGACAGCAGGCTAGAGCTGCTTTGAGAAGAGCCCATATGCTCAGTTTTTAGGAGAGAAGATGAGCAAGGAGTGAACAAGATGTTTTCTCCCTGTAATGGAGTAATCTGCAACAGATTTTGCAGACAGGCATATGGGACTGAGGTCTGGTTGCAAAGGAGAAGGAAAAGCCTGCATGGAATGCTACAGAAGATTCCTGGAAAGAAAGAAGAAGAGGACAGCTATTTCTTGCCACTCAAGCCTCTACATTTGAACAAAGACTGTAGCTGAGAGTTGGGTGAATTCCACCTGGACTTTGGGACTCTTGGGTATCTTTCATGCGGGGGGTTTCTGTAGCATTCCATGCAGGCTTTTCCTTCTCCTTTGCAACCAGCCCTCAGTCCCATATGCATGTCTGAAAAATTTGTTGCAGAAGACTCCATTAGAGGGAGAAAACTTCTTGTTCATTCCTGGCTCAGCTTCTCTCCTGAAAACTGAGCACATGGGCTCTTCTCAGAGCAGCTCTAGCCTGCTGTCTGCATAGACTGTTGCTCTTATGTCATCTGACTGACCACACCACATCGCACCAGCAGGGCACCCTGTGGAGCATGCTCAAAAATGCTACCACTCCCTGCTTCCAGAAGTTTATGGGTGTGGGTAGCTAATCTGTCCAGCAACAGTAACCCACCCTCAGCAGGTTTCTTAAAGAGATAGCCTTTTTAGGCATATGGGTTACAATTGCATACAAGGAAGTAACACCCATAGAGTGCATATGATTTGTTTTGAACATGTAAAAAGGAAAATCAAGGTCCAAGATGCTAAGAATTATAGAGGTCAGAAGAAGGGGAACTGATAAAGGACTAGAGAGGAGGAAACAAAGTGATTTGAATCTCCAAATCACACTTTCCAGCAAGGGCGGCACTAGTCCCAAAGAATGCTTGGGGCCCAGGGCCACCCCCCACACTGGACACGCTCCCTGCCCTGATCCAGGCCCAGGTCCCTGGCTGGGGCCAGATCCAGCAGGCCCAGATCTTACCGCAGCTGGAGTCACGGCTGGATTGGGCTGCTGCTGCTGGCTGCCCAGCCCTGGATCCCCAGCTGGGGTCGGGGCCGGACGTTGGGGGAGCTCAGGGCATTTGCAGGCTTAATGGCTATGTCTACACTTACTAAAGTTAGTTTGAATTAGTTAATTCAAACAAACTAATTTGAACTAATTAACTTAATTGAAACTAGAAAAATGTATTTCGAACTAAGCAAGTGCCATTCATGGCACTTGCTTAGTTCAAATAGGTGAATTGCATTGAGTTCAATGGGCCGGTTAGTTCGAACTAAACAATTAGTTAGAACTAACATGGCCACATTGGTTAATTCGAACTAACTAGTTCAAATTAACCCTTAGTTCGAATAGCATATTCAAATTTATTAGTTCGAATTAAGGAAGCCCTTAATTCGAACTAATTAAAGCCTAGTGTAGCCATGGCTTTAGTTAGTTCCAATTAAGCTTCCTTAATTCGAACTAACTTGCCAGTGTAGACATAGCCAATAAGTCTGTGCTGCCCATGGGACTCAAGGCACTGGTGCTGGGATTGCGGGCTTGTTCCCCCTGTGCCCAACACCAGCGACTCCTATGCTTTCCAGTGATGTCTCTGTTTTTCCTAAAAGCATTGATGAGGCTGATCAAGGGAGGTAAAAGAGCAGAGATGGAAGAAGAATTGCTCTCTAGTAAAACACTCTAGCACCAGAGCTTCAGCTAAAGTAAAATGAAATTGTTCTATTTACTTACTATTTATAAATTTATATCAGCTGAGGTTTGTGTCCCTCCATATTTAATTGGACACTCTTTGTGGTAAAAACAAGACAGACAAGGAGACACATGAGAAATGGAATGTAGATCAGTCCCTGGAGAGATCTATTCTATATCTAGTTTGACATGAGTAATCAGGTGTGGGTGAGGCCACATTTATCAGAAAATGTGATTAGGGAAGTAGATAGATCAGTAGGCTAAAGGCAGTATGTGTGTACTAGCTAAAATAAAAAGGAATAACCTGGTGCCATTTACAATAAACAAAATAAGTCTGGAATGTGAGATGAGGTAAACAGTAGGTCATATATGGACAAAAGGTGTTGTGTAGTAACTAAACCAATCCCAAAGCATGTGAGGTAATGCATAATAATGCGTTATATGTGTAAATGTATATAAGGAAGAAGTTTTCTATGTAATTTGAGATCTATGAGTAATTTGCATTCACCCCCTATGTTTGTCAGATCAACTCAACATAGTTTTGCTGTATGCCAACAAAAGATATTCGAGTGGTGAAAGCTGGAGTCAAGTTGAATGGAAGAAGTCCCAAAGATCAGTCTTTTCAGTTACAAATATGCTTTTCTCAAAAGAAAAAATACCAGAGCAACAGAGAGGAAGGGTATTGATTAATACATTGACTAATACAATGCCAGACAAACCGCATCAACACACAACTCATCTATATAACTAAACCACAGTTGTATATATGCATGGCGGGACGTGGACGCAGCTCCTGCGCGCGCATATAACTGACACAGCTGTGTGCGCGCAGCAGCTGAATCCACGTGCCATGCATAAGCCTGTGGATTAGATAGCTCGCGCGTGATCAGAGGCGTCATTGCCGTCGGGCTGGCAGGGCGCCAGCACCGGGTAGAAAATCCTGAGCCCCGGATCTATTTTCCCCAGCAGGCACATGCGCACCCAGGCGGAACGCTGCGTTCCGCCCAGGGGCCCCAGCAAAGCCGCATACTCCTGCTGCGGCTGGGCTGGGGAGATTCAAATCTCCCGCCCTGAGCATGCTCAGACAGAGCGTGCTCAGGGTGGGAGCGGCCTGGCCCAGAAGCGGCTCTGCCGGCCGTCACTGCAGCTCCGAGCCTCCAGCCAGGTAAGGGGGCTGGGAGGAGGAGGAGGTGGCGGGCAGGGGGGCCGGGAAAGGGACAGAGGAGCCGGGAAAGGAGCATGGGGCAGGGGGACAGAGGAGCCGGGAAAGGAGCATGGGGCAGGGGGGCAGAGGAGCCGGGAAAGGAGCACGGGACAGGGGGACAGAGGAGCCGGGAAAGGGGCCCCAGGCCTGATCTGGCCATGCTGCCTGCCCGTGATGGTGGTGGCAGAGGGGCAGGATCAGGCCTAAGGGACCGGCATGCGGCGGCAGGAGCAGAGGGGCAGAATCAGGCCCAAGGGGCGGTGTGCAGTGGGGCAGAATCAGGCCCGAGGGGCCGGTGTGCAGCGGGGCAGAATCAGGCTCAAGGGGCCGGCCTGCAGCAGAATAGGGGCAGGATCAGGCCCGAGGGGCCGGCGTGCAGCGGCAGAGGGGCAGGATCAGGCCCGAGGGGCCGGCGTGCGGCGGTGGCAGGAGCAAAGAGTGGCGGCCGGCAGCATGGCCTGATCCGGCTGTCTTGCTCCGCCGCTGCAGGCCGGTCCCGGAACTTTGTATCAGGGGTTAAGGTAAGAGGGGAACACGGAGACCGGGGGTGGGAATGGAGGGGTCCGGACTCGCGAGTCCATCAAGCAAGGGGTCAGGATGGGGGGCTGGGGAGGGATGGATGGAGTTAGAGGCCTGGGGAGAGGTGAAGGGGGCATGGGGACAAGGAGACTTGGTGGGGGCTGGGTCGTGGTGGGGGGACTGGGTGGGGTGGGGGCTGGGGGTGTGGCCTAGCTGGGGGGCGGAAGCTAGCAGGGAGTGGGCTGGAGTGCCACAGCCCCGGATCTTTTTTCTATCCAGCAACGCCCCTGCGCGTGATTACCATTCTTCAATTTGTGATTCTTTAGAGAATCGGGGGTTCACTGGTTATTTTATAAATTTTAGTTTTAGGAATCTTAGAAGAACATTTTCATGGTTCCATTTTTGGTCCACGCTGATTTTAATGAACTTGCTCATGGCTAGCAACTCTCATAGTGTCAGGAAACCTTTTAGTTTTAAAGGCATAAAAGTCATTACATTAACTAGACAGGCTTTTTCAAACATCCAGCCATATAGTTAGCTGCCTTTGATAGCTCCCTTAAACCATCATTAAAACTTACCAACCAGTTATTTTTATCAACCCTATCTATGAGCAGAATCTATAGACTAAAGGGCTATGTCTACACTAGAAAAGTTACGTCAACTTTTGTTAAGTCGACTTTAATAAGGTCAACTTTAAGTCAACTTAAAATCGACCTTATTAAAGTCAACTTAACAAGTGGTAACACTTTAAGTCGACTTAGTCCACTTCGTTAAGTCGACCTAACTGCACTTAACAAAGTGGACTTTTGTGTCCACGCTGGGCTTAGGTCAACCTAAGGAAGGGTTACGTCGACCTAAGGAGGCTTAAGTTGACCTAATGATTGGTAGTCATTAGATCGACTTAAGCTTTCATTAAGTCGACTTAAGGATTTTCTTAAATTGACTTAATGAAAGCCTAGTGTGGACGTGGCTTAATTTAAGTCGACTTAAGCCTCCTTAAGTTGACTTAAATTGCCAGTGTAGACATAGCCAAGGAGATTGCACAAAGCTACATTCACATAGCTTTTAAAAAATATAGCTGTTGGGGTTTTTATTCCCTGTATTTTGACTGACTTTAAATCACTGATTTATGAATTTATGCTTTATGAGTAAGCAGTGCTTTTTTTCTAAAAAAAAAGGTACCGGAACTCCTATTGATGTCCGTCGTGTCATAAAGAAATAACACTGAAAATAGTGCAGTAAACAGTAAATTTTTGAATATATCAAAGAAATAAAAATACAAGGTAAAAACTGTTAAGTTTTATTAACTATGCAGGCCGCTAATATACTGAAAGACAACCTGTGAGGTCTTACAGCAGGGGTCCTCACACTTTTTAAATAGGGGGCCAGTTCATGGTCCCTCAGACTGTTGGGGGGGCCGTATTATAATTAGAAAAAAACGTGAATGCGTAGCTATCACGTCTGCTGCTGGCCTGTGTTTCTGGGTACTGGGTGGCAGGCAGTAATGCATCCACACACTTTTTGTTGGTGCTGTGGGCTCCGGCCAGGCCCAGAGTGTGGGACTGACCGATGTTAGCCTGCTGGCCTGCTGTTGTGTACGCAACTAGTAGCCAATGTTCCCTCTAGGTTTGGTGGCTTGTGTGCAAAATTTTCAAGCCGTGTGAAAAACTTTTTCAGAATAAATTTTTGGGGAAAACTCACAAGACAGAAATTATAGGCATTAATTGAAGATAAAGTGACTGTAAATAGAATTAATTAATTAATTGTGTTTAATTAATTTAATTGGAATGAATTTGGAATTGAAATCTAATTTTAAGAAAGGTTTTTATTTAAAATTAATTTTTAAAAAGTTTTAAAAAAGAAGGGAGAGAAAGAAAAAAGAGAAGGAAGGAGGAGACAAAGAAAAAAAGAAAGAAAGGAAGGAAGCAAAGACAGAAAGAGCAGGAAGGAAGGAAGACAAAGAAGAGAAAGAAAAAAAGGAAAGGAAGAAAGAAGAGAAAGGAAGGCAGGGAAGAGGAAGACAAAGAAGAGAAAAAGAAAAAAAGGAAAGGAAGAAAGAAGAGAAAGGAAGGAAAGGAAGAGGAAGAGAAAGGAAGGCAGGGAAGAGGAAGACAAAGAAGAGGGGAAAAAAAGGAAAGGAAGGAAAGGAAGAGGAAGAGAAAGAAAAGAAAGGAAGCAGCCCCGGGGGTCTGCAGGGGACGGTGGGGGCTGCCGGCCTGCGCGGGGGTCCCTCCTTGTCCCCACCCCCACCCCTCTAACCCGGGCCGTCTCCTTGTCCCCACCCCCACCCCACAACCCGGCCCGTCTCCTTGTCCCCACCCCCACCCCTCTAACCCGGCCCGTCTCCTTGTCCCCCCACCCCTCTAACCCGGGCCGTCTCCTTGTCACCCCCACCCCTCTCCAGGCCTCCCTCCAGCCCCCTTACCTGGCCGGAGGCTGGGAACCACAGGGACGGCCGGCAGAGCTGCTTGCCGGCCAGTCCGCTCCCGCCCTGCGCACGCTGTAACTGCGCATGCTCAGGGCGGGAGATTTAAATCTCCCCAGCCCGACCCAGCCTGCACAGCTGGGAGGGAGCACCGGCGGGGAAAAAAAGGTGCCGGAACGCCGTTCCGGTGCGTTCCGGCAGAAAAAAAGCACTGTGAGTAAGTGAAATATATAAATAAAATATGGTAAGATTAGGCCCTGATCTCTGTGCAACTGAAATCAATAAGAATTTAATATTGACTACAATGGGGGCAGGATTAGGCCCGCAAGCCATGATTTTGCAAATATTTAAGCACGAGTATCTTTACACAAGAAATCTGACTGCATGTAACTACAATAATTTGAATCACTCGTGTAAAAACTTAAAGTTTAAGCGTTTGTAGCCTAGGGCCTACACATGTTAACTAGTTTTAAGTATTTTATCAGATTTAGTTTCTAGACTATATATGTCTTGATCCAGCTCCACTGAAATCATCGTGAGTCTTTCCATTGAGTTTACTGGGCTTTGAATCAGACCCCTACAACTAGATTTTCTTCTAGATTGCAAAGGTTTTCAAATTAGTATGACTTGAAGAAGTGCAGCATCCTTTGTTTAAATCCATTGTTGTCCTTTAAGAACATAAGAATGAACCTACTGGGTCAGATTAATGGTGCATCTAAGCCAGTATACTGCCTTCGGACAGTGGCCAGAGCCACATGTTTCAGAGAGAATAAATAGAACAGGGCAACTTCCAAGTGATCCATCCCCTATTGTCCAGTCCCAGTTTCTGGCACTTAGGTCTTTAAAGACAACCCTAAGCATGAGGAGCATGGGACTGTGTCCTTGAATGTCTTGGCTAATAGCCATTGATGAATCTATCCTCCCCAAACAGTGTTTTTTAACCCAAGTATATTTTTGGACTTCACAGCTACCCATGGCAATGAGTTTTACAGGGTGACTGTGTAGTGTTGTGAAGTACTTCATTTTATTTGTTTTAATTCTGTTGCCTATTATTTTCATTTACTGATCCCTAGTTCTGGTACCGTGTGAACAGATAAATAACACGTCCTTATTCACTTTCTTCACACTATTCAGGATTTTATAGACCTCTGTCATAATCCCTCCCTTTAATCATCTCTTTTCTAGGATGAACAACCCCCCAGCCGCCTCCAGTTTTTGTCAGTCTTTCCTCACATGGTAGCTGTTCTATACCCTTAATCATTTTTTTGCCCTTCTGTATACCTTTTCCAATTCTAATATATCTTTAAAAAAAAAAAAAAGATAACCGGAACTGCAACTTTCAGGCACCTATGATTACCAAAAACACTGACTCATCTTCCTAGGCTTTTACTTCCCCAAGTTTATTTTTAGCTTTATTTTATTTATTTATTTAAAGATTGATCTTGAAGTGAGGAGAGAGCAAAGGTGGGAGGAGTCACTGACGATTAGTGCCTTTGTCCTATGAGCTATAGTGATTTTTATTAAAGGAAGATCGCCTAGTGGTTAGAGTACCACCCTGAGATTTAGATGACACTGCTCTGTCACAGCTTTCCTATGTGATGTTGGCTAAGTCAGTTAAACTATAATTCCCCTTCTGTTAAATGGAGATAATAGCACTTTTCTACTTTACAGGGAAAATGTGAGGTGTTTGGACACTGCAGTAAAATACTTTAGTTAATACCTTAGTTAAATAGCTTGAAAAGGAGAGAACTAAAGAGCTGCACTAGAAAACAATAAAAACAATCTGGGGCTATTTAAAAGGACATATCTGTCATTTCAAAAGACATCACTTATTTGGAAATCCAAAGCTACCTAGCGTTCCACTCAAATTTGATGTTCTCATCACTGTTATTCTTGAAAATCCTTTATTAGCAGAAAGAAATCATGAAACTGAGGTTACAGACAGTTATTTACATTAAAGGAATGAATCCCACTGTGTGCGTCTACACTTAGAGATTAAGTCAATTTAACCTTGCTTAAATCGACTTAATTTAATCTGCGTCCACACTACATTTTCCTTAAGTCGACTTAAGCAACTGCTTAAGTCAACTTAAGGAAAATTAAAGTCAACTTTCTTAAACCTCCTTTTAAGTTGACTTTTCTGGATAAGTCGACTTTAGAAAGTCCCCCCACAGGGCAGGACAGAGCCCTGCCCCACCTGCCCCTATGCCCTGCCAGGGTCCCTGTCAGGCTCAGCCCCCATTGTACCAAGGTACAATGGGCCAAAGGCTGAGCCCCCTGGCACTTGGCAAGGGGTGCCCCCCCTGCCACCGTGGACCTGTCCCAGGTCCACCTAGCCCCTATAAGTCCACCTAGGCGTCCAGTGTGGATGCTCTAGGTCGATTTGGCAGGGTCCCCTTTAAGTTGACTTAATTTTTGAGTGTGGGCATGCTAAGTCGACTTAAATTAACAAGTGTAGACATAGCCACTATGTTTTAAGTTCCCTGCCAGAATAATGTGTTGTGTCCCTCATTTTTGGGATTTGTCACATGTTGGTTCCACATTTAGGCCTTGGCAGATGGACGAGAGAAAAAATTAGAGCTACTGAATTACTTCATGACAGCAACAGATGATTCTGTGTCTAGCTGATTCTCAAACCCCAGTGTTATCAACATCAAACATCCATAAAACATGAGTCAGGCTTCTGTCAAATTGTGTCATCGGTTTAAAAAGAATACATTAGACCCTTTTTATTTGCCTCTTTAGTTTTTGAGTATTTAAAATACACATCTTCAAGCTTTTCTTTGCAATCATGGTGGCTAAAAATGTTCTCTGCGATCTCCCTACAAATGAAACTGATATTCTCATGTAATTGCCTGACTTCAGGAGCTTGGTATTTCAGAAAAATATCAAATAACACAAGACTGGTAATAAAACAGCAAGAGTTAGTAACACTGAGAAACCTTTGAGGTTCTCTGTTCTGCCAGCATGTCTCTGGTAAAAGACAGAGTTAGGGCCTGCTTTTCATTTACCCTATGGCCACTTTACATCACAATAAATGTGAAAAGGTGTCTTAACTTTTGACTCCCTCCTCCATATTCCTCAAGTGGTAAATGTGTGGTCAACAGTAGGTAGTCAACTATTCAGTCTTGGTACATAGGGCCTCCATGAAATTAGCCCTTTCTTCCAGTGAATGCACTGATATCCTTGAGATCTGGGGACTCAACCTCCTGATGACTATTTTCTGGTAATACACTCGTGAGGATTCTTTTCAATTTTCACCAAAATTAGGTTTCCTAAAGTTTACGGGTGACTTATTCTCCACTCAGTTTCACAGTAGAGAACTATTCTGGTTGCAAAATGACAAATGTTTTTCAGTTTAAGTTGCCTTTTTGAATAAAGCTAGATTTACCAGGTATAAAGTGATGGTGTGTTATTGTGTCATCGCCACAGAAGGACATTGTGTTTGTGGGAGGTAGGATCCCCTAATCATTGTATGGTGATATCTGCTTCACTTATCTTTCACAGGGATTAATCCAAACCTGAGATGTGCTTGTTTTTTTCAAAGGGTCCTACAGCATTGCTCACTTTGAAAAAGTAAGACATATGGGGTGCTTATATTAGGCCAAAAGCTGAGATGTAGAATATCGAGTGACAAGAAAATAGGACTTTAAATCTAGAGTCTAACTAGTTGTGTAAAAAACCAGGTTGAACCAGAAATTATCAATTTGGCAGTAAAAATGGAACTGAATATCTCATATTATTTATATGGTTTAATTATTTCAAGACAAAATTGTAAGGACAAGTTTTATAGCTATTAGGCTGTATTGGAAAATTGAGTAATACATAAAAGTAGAAGATAATGAATGCTGTTGCATACAGAGATGAACAAAGTGGCAGTAGATCAGCAATAGTAAGGTAGTAATAGATGAGTTTATCTTCACTTTAGAGTGAGGTTCTGTACAACAGAGTTACAAGACTGCTTCTGTGTTTTTGTAACCCATATGCCTAAAACAGGCTATCTCTTTAAGAGACCCATTGCAGGTGGGTTACTGTTCCTGGGCAGATTAGCTGCCCAGAACCAGAAATTTCTGGAAACAGGAAGTGGTGGCATTTGAGTATGTTCCACAGGGTTCCCTGCTGGTGTGGTCAGATCACATGAGGCAGAGAAGCAGACAGGAGCTGCATGAGAAGAGCCCATGTGTTCTGTTTCAAGGAGAGAAACTGAGTGAGGAGTGGACAACAAGATGTTTTCTCCCTCCTATGGAGTCTTCTCCAGCAGGATTTGTGCACATGCATATGTGACTGAGGGCTGGTTAACCAGTAAGCTGACTGGATAGTGCTGGTTCCAGAGGAGAAAGAAAAGCCTGAATGGAATTCTACTGAAGATTCCTGCAACCAAAGAAGAACAGGATAGCTACTCCTTCCCACTCAAGCCTTTGGACTTGAACCAGAGACTGTAACTGAGATTTGGGTGAACTCCACCTAAACATTGGGACTCTTAGGCTATGTCTACACTTATAAAGTTAAGTTGACTTTGTTAAGTTGACGTAACAGGGTCAACTTTAAGTCAACTTAAGTCGAACTTGTTAAGTTAACTTAACAGTAGACATAGCCGTCCACATTGGCTTTAAGTTGACTTAGTGCTATTCCTCATCCACACTGGCTTGAATTCGACTTAAGAAGTTGACTTAAGGCTTAAGTCAACCTTCAGAGGTGGTGTTATTAAGTTGACTTAAGCTGTTATTAAGTCAACTTAAGGAAGTGCTTAAGTCATCTTAATAAAAGCCCAGTATGGACGCGGCTTTGTGTAGGTCGACTTAAGCGTCCTTAAGTCAACCTAAGTTGTCAGTGTAGACGCACCCCTAGGGATCTTTCTCACAGTGTTTTTGTGTGGGCCATTCTATTTAAATTCATTTTGCTTTCTTATGATAAGATTTATTAAGCTAGTAGTTAATAAAGTTCATTGTTACGTTTGTTCTTAGTAGTGTTTTAATGTGGGGTGGTAACTCTGAGCAGTCTTTGCTGTGAGTCCCTTAGGGTGCATCTACACTTACAAATTAAGTCGACTTAAGGAGGCCTAAGTCGACTGAAATTACTCAGTGTCCACACTGGGCTTTCCTGAAGTTGACTTAAGCAGTTCCTTAAGCTGACTTAAGGAAAAGTTAAGGCAATGTAATAACATCTCCTTTTAGGTCGACTTAACACTTAAGGTGACCTCATTAAGTCGACCTAAGCCAGTGTAGACGCACAATAGCCCTAAATCGACCTCCCTGGCCTCCAGACCTTCGCAATTGGGAGGTGTATGCCTCCATTTCCCAGGACCTGGCTGCCAAGGGCCACACCTGGGACACCCAGCAGGTCCAGGTCAAGATCAAGGACCTCTTCCAGGGCTACCAAAAGGCCCAGGAGGAGATGCTTCGGACAGGGGCAGCCTCCACCAGCTGCCGGTATTACCAGCAGCTGGATGCCTTTCTGGGATAGGAGAGCAGCAGCCTGCCAGCCCACACCATCGATGACGACTAGGAGGAGGGCTCGGGGAACGAGACTGTGATGTTGGAGCAGGGGAAGACCAGCACCCAGTAGAAGCAGGAGGATGGCCACCGGAGAGTCGAGCAGGGGCTGCGGAGGGGCAAGCAGAGGCTGCTTGAGCACATGCTCGACCTCATGGAATGACAGACCCAGTACCTGGAGCGCCTAGAGGAGCGCTTATTCTCTCGGGGCCCCACCCTGTACCCCAGAGGCAGCCTGGACCCGCCTTCCAAAGGCCACTAGCACTGGCCTCTCCCCCGACCCTCTTCACCCCCCCCCAACCTCCTTCACTTCCCCCAACCCCCTTCACTCCCCCCGAGTGTCCCAACTCCCCTCCCTCCCACTGACCCTCTTCACTCCCCCGAAACCTCCCAACCCTTGCAGATCCCAACCTCCATTTCCCCCTCTGAATAAATACTCTTAACACTTTTATACAGTGTGTCGGCTTTGGCTTCCCAGACGCAGGGGTTGTGCAGGCAACAACATGCACTCACGACCACTGGGAGGTTGCTCTCAACAAGCTGCAGGCAGGTCAGGAGGGCCCTCCAGCAGGACTTGAGATGGCTGAAGGCTCGCTCAACGACGCTGTGGCACCGGTTGAGCTTCCGATTGAAGAGGTCCCTGCTGGCATCCATGCAGCCCGTATATGGCGTCATCTGCCAGGGGCGTAAGGGGTAGGCAGCATCCCTGAGGTTCAGGACTGGCACCTGCTCATCCCTGATGGTGATGGTGTGCTTGAGGAAGAAGGTGCCCGTCCGCATGTGCCTGTACAGGGCGGAGTTGCACAGGATCCATGCATCATGCGCCTTCCCCGGGCAGCCCACATAGATGTTCTGGAAGATTCTGCAGTGATCCACGAGGGCCTGAAGGACCACGGAGTAGTACCCTTGGCAGTTGACATAGTCCCTGGCATGGTGTTCCGGGGCTCGGATGGGGATGTGGGTGGCATCCACAATGCCTCCATAGTTGGGGAAGCTGAGTTGGGTGAGGCTGTCGAGGAGTTCATGCAGGTCACCTGGGTTGATAAGGCGGGCTAGCAGGACCCGGTTGATTGCCTGCAGACCTGAATGAGGGTGGTCCCCACAGTGGCCTTTCTGAAGCCAAATTGCTGGGCTATGGAGCGGTCAGAGTCCGGGGTTGCCAGCTTCCACACGGTAATAGCCACTTGCTTGTCTACAGGCAGGGCGGGTTGGAGTCGGGTGTCCATGCAGTGCAGAACTGGCGTGTGCTCGCGGATGAGCTCTAGGAAGGTCCGCTTGCTCATGCTAAAGCTCTGCAGCCACAGGTCGTCATCCCAGGTGGTGAGGACAATCCGCTCCCACCAGTCACTGCGGACCTCCCATGCCCAGAGGTGATGAGGCACGGAGCACAGTGCAATGCTCGCGGCAGGTTGCTGAGGCAGCAGGGCGGGGGGCAGGCTGTTGTTTTCCTCTTCGCTGGCGTGTCACCGGACAAGCCTGCTCCACAGCCGAAGAAGCCTTACCACTAGCTGGCACGTGTTGCTCAGCTGGCCGACAAAGCGCAGGAACAGAGGTAGATCCATGACCTGCTCCGGCTCCGAGTTTCCAGGCAGAATGGGAAGGGGTGAGCCCACTTCCTGTTTTGAGAGCATGGCCGGGGGAGAGGAGACCGTCTCTGCTGCCTCGCTGCCACACTTCCCACGATGCACCCCTCCAGCGCCCCCCAAGTCAAATGATTTGGGGCTTTTTGCCTGGGACTCTCCATCTTGAAACAATTTCAAGCAAGATTGGGGCCCTGCCTGGTCTCAGGCAGAGACTGTCTGTACAAACATCTCACAGCCGAACACCTTGAACATGAAGTTCTACTATGAGGTCAGTTTAGGTAGAGAAGAGAAGGAGAAGAGGCAGATCCATGACCTGCTCAGGCTCCGAGTTGCCAGACACAGTGGGAAGGGGCTGAGCCCACTTCCTGTTTTGAAGGCGTGGCGAGGGGAGTGGAGACAGTCTCTGTAGCCATGCTGCCACACTTTCCATGATGCACCCCTCCAACGCCCCCCAGTCGACTTGGGAATCTAGTGTAGACTCTCTACATCGACTTGGTAAGATCGACTTAAAGTTGACTTAATAAAGGCAACTTACTACAGTCGGCTTAGCTTTCTAAGTGTAGACATAGCCTTACAGACTGGATCCTGGGTCACCAGCTGCTTTCTCCATAGGAGTTGTTTGGTTTTTTTTTTCTTTTAAGGCACTGGAGAAGGGCAATTAAATGATTTTGTAGCCCACCTGAATGTCTTTGGCAAGGTCCTTACCACAAAAATGCTGTTAGTTATTGCTGTTCTTTCCACTTTATGTGAAAAGTCAACTTTATTCTTAGTGGAACTCTATTGAAGTCAATATAAAACCCATTTTCTAAACTTTCTATGACTACATGCAATCTGGAGGTTTATCTTCATGTGCTATTACCCTGGAAGAGACTATATTATGGGTAAAGAAATGGCACATTTGCTCTCCTTGTGCACATACGCATACAGACTTAGTGTAGGGATAATTTCATACACACCTGCAACAATTAATAGATTTGAACTGTTACAGTCATCTTAGCAACAGGGAAAAATAAGAAACTTACACCTGCTTTATTTTTAAATTTAATACATAAGAGCAGTCAATTTGCAAAAACACATAGGCAACATAATGCAGACTCTGCAATTTTCATAAACTGGGGATTTTCTTATAACCTATTAATCAGGTATCTCCAAAATTCTTTAATGGTGTTTACTAACTTACATACATATGTGATAATACATAAATGATAGGACTTTAGATTTGTTCATTGCTCATCATTAAAGCTGAGCAAATAATTGGTTTCTTGGTTTGATGGCTAAATCAAAAAATTGGGGAAAAAATGGTCATTTTAGTATCAAAACTATTATTTTGTTTGTTTCTTTGTTTTTTTTTTTTAAATTGTTCAGGTTCAACAAAACATTTCTAATATCAGTTCAAAATGTTATTTTAAACATTTGTCGGTGCTCCCCCCCACCGACAAATGCATTTTTTAAATTAATTCAATATTGATCAAGAAATTTTACCCAGATCTAATTTTGATACATATATTTTTCCATTCAAGACTTTCTTGGTTATAACTGATTGTAATGTGCAAATCACAAGATACAGCAACACAGCAGAATGTCAATATTTTAGAGAATTGCTTTTATACTACTACTACTACTACTACTACTACTACTACACACACACACACACACACACACACACACACACACACACACACACACACACACACACCACTGTAGTATCTGGGTACTTTTTCCAAGGTTTAAATTCTATGCAAAATATTTCTCTGCTTGGGAAGGAAAAAAAAACATAATTCCCCACCCGAAGTTTACAAGAGTGAGAGGGCCTGTTCCAGTAGCCCTCCTACATGAATAGCCCAGACTTACACGAGTAAGGGTCATAGAACTGAACACAGAAATGAGAAAACTTTGTCAGGAAGCTGAATGGAAGGGATATTAGTGCAATTAGATAACAAAAAACCTGGAGAAAGAAATACAACCTGCCTGAATGTGGACAGATTTGGATTTACTCATATGTCTGGTGGGAATGACTTCTATGGTGTGTTACTTTCTAAGGGAGGGCTTTGTACTGAAAATGATTGATGTCCTGGCCCCACAACTCATGGGAACCTCAGTCTTCAGGCAGTTAGTTAAAGTTCCAAACAAACACTGTTGCCGTGGGAGAGGAGGGTCAGAGAACGAGCAAAAGACATTATTTAAACTGAAATGGAAGCAAACAGTCAGCTTCTGAGCTAATATGAATCCTCATACTTCAATTTACTCCAATAGAACTTTACCAGTTTACTCTATGCCTGCTAAAGAGATGCCCTAAAGTACTTAGATATTTTCTAACAGATTTATTTATTTATTTATTGACAGAGCCAGATGGGTACCCAGAAGTCAACTACTACAGGAGAAGCCCAAGAAAAAAAACAGAACACCATTGGGTGCCACCTACAACCCCCAAGTCAGACCTCTTCACCACATCATCAAAGATCTACAGCCTGTTCTACAAGATGATCCCTCACTCTCTCAAACCTTGGGAGACAGACCTCTCCTTGCTTACAGACAGCACTCCAACCTTAAATGAATACTCACCAGCAACTACAGATCAAACAACAGAAATATTAAAGCAGGAACATATCTCTGCAACAGACCATGCTGCCAACTTTGCCCTCATATCTACACTGATGACACCATCACAGGGCCTAATCATGCCACCTACTCCATCAAGGGTTCGTTCACCTGCTCATCCACCAATGTGATTTATGCCATCATGTGCCGGAAATGCCCCTCTGCCTTATATATTGGACAAACAGGACAGTATCTGTGCAAAAGAATAAATAGACACAAATCTGACATCAGAAATTGCAACACTAAAAAACCAATAGGGGAACACTTCAATTTCTCTCCTCACTCCACTGATGACTTGCTAATAGCTGTGTTGAAACAGATGAATAACAAATCAGTGCTTCAAAGAGAAACTGCAGAACTTGAATTTATATGCAAATTTGACTCAGTTGCCTTGGGGTTAAACAGCGACTACAGATTTTTCTCTCATTACAACAGGTGATTTGACCTCACCTTCCTCTATGTGTTGTTCCCCAGTGTTTGAATCCTAACATCTATTTTGATTTGCTGTTGCAGCCTGACCTGATCCTATGTCATACACTCCCCTGCATTTAATTTCCTCCCATTCTGTAAGTTTCCTATCTTCAACACGTCCGACGAAGTGGGATTTTCTCCCACGAAAGCTCATGCGATAAATAAATCTGTTAGTCTTTAAAAGTGCCACAGGACTCTGTTGTTTTTCTGCAATAGACTAATATGGCTACCCCTTTGGAACTAGATATTTTCTGTAAACAAGAAGCTGCATGATACTGTGCTTAGAAGACATATTGGATGATTTTATAGCTTTAAATCTTACATATTACTGCAATTTTGTTGTTAACCTAAGCAATATAAAACAATTCTATATTCTTTAGTCTACAAAATCCAGGGGGCAATCTATTACAGTTGTTGCCCAGACTGCATAACTATGCACCTGGCTTTATTCTAAAGATGCTGCTGTAAAGGATTAGAGCAACTGTGCACCATTGAGCTGGAACACAACACTGGATAAATGACTGGTTTGGCTGCCAGAGCCAAGGAAGCCTTTAGTAAGGTTGCAGAATTGTGTTGACAATTATATAGAATCATGGTTCAGAGACTGAATACCCCAGAGAGAATAAACACAAAGGAAAACAGAAACAAAAGGATTAAACTAGTAATTTACAATAAAATCATTCATATAATACACTTATTTCTACAAATTGAGAGGAAGCACAGTAACTTTTTTCCTGTATTTGACCTTTAACTTTGAGCCTTTATGGATTTTGAATAATAACAAGCTTAAAAATCTTCCAGTTGTAAGTGATGGGGTTAGATGTATAAAATGGAGCAACAGACTAAAATACATACGCTAAAAGCTAGATTCTTATTTAGATTAAGGTCACCTTACTCCACAGCAAGTGTGACAGGGACAGATGGGGCATCTTGCAAAAATGAATACAGCCCTCAAAGTAATGCTATGGTTACTTTGCAATAGATTCCATTCCATAGGCCCAGGAACAATGCCTTGGTGATTAATTCTTGGTGACTCATGTGGAAACAGGTCCCCTCCACATGTGACTCTGCCATGGGGAAAAGAAAACAGGGCAGAGAATGGTGTTTTGTGTTAACAAGCAGAATGCTTAGAAAATGGTAAATATTTTCCATGACAATTTTGGAAAGAAATGAAAAATCCTGGGTTTGGGGTTGAAAAACTGGAAAATTTTAAATAAAAAGAAAATTCAATTAAATTTTTATTTAGAAAGAAAGATAATTTTTTTACTAAAAAAAGTCAATAGAAAAATTTCAACTAGTGTTAACAACTCTTTTTAATTTTAAGAAAGGCACTTATATTTTCTTAAAGAATACACAAAATGTTTTTCTTGATATGGGGTTTAAATTTCTAAATAGTATAATACTAAGACAACCAAGTTTACCATATATCAAAATGGAGTTCATTCTCTTTCTCCCTGCATATGTATTCTGAATTCAACCTATTTTAATTTTTTAATACCATAATAACCTGCACAAATTAAAATTCTGGAATCTTTTTTATCATCCTCTTAATCAAAGTGCCATACAGTCTTTCCTTAACCAAATGATATTTGTGGAAATGTCTGAACATAATTAATTGCACTTTAAAAAGAATATTTGACTTTAAAAAAAAAAAAAGGAATAATTTGAATGCCTTTGGAATTTACCTGAAGGAAGCAATTCACTTTCATTTAGAGTTCATTAAATAAAGATGATCTGATGCGGCTGAAACCTATCGTACATCTGTCCAAACACATGAATAATTGCTATATTCTTATTGCTAGGAATAAAAAGATAAGGAGGTTATGGGGTCCTGTGTGGAATTAAGATACATTTTAATGGGAAGGACAAGAAGGAGGATTCCTACCCTGATACATTTTGAAATACCTTCAGTTAAGAATATTTTAAACTAATCTTTCACACCAAAATCCTACGAAGCCACCTGCTCTTTGTTTAGAATTTTAATGGACATTATTATTATTATTTGTTTAAAGAACCATGAACGTCAATTGAACTTTTGTCTAAACATTTTTATCTCTTATTCATATTGTGTAACACCCTAAAATCACTAATACTGATTGAGAGTCAAGGAACTTTTTGTTTTGTTTTGTTTTGTTACCAGTTTCGCCTTGAACATAAGACCCTGGTTGAAAAATGGAACAAAAGAATCACAAAAAAAGTCCTAACTTTTTAATGAAAATTAAGATTTTTGATGTTAAATGCCATTAGCAATGTCAATACTGAAAAATTTTAAACAGCCCTAATAGTCAGTTTCACTTGTACAGTAAGTTAAAGCAGTGTTCCCATTATAGTCAAAGGCAACACTCACTTGCCTGAGGTAAACATGTGCTTTACTGGATAAAGCCCTAGATCAGTCAGTTTTCCCTGTTGTGAGTTGGGAACTTACATAGAGAAAAATGAGAGAGGCAAGAAATATCAAACCAAGCAAATAAGATTGTAAAGCCACAAAATTTGGCAGGGATCCTTTTCTAAAACTTACTAGATTGCAGGTTGAGGAGGCCTCTTTAAAAAACCTCAAAAGCATATGAATATTTCAGTGCATCTCATGGACAGCCTCTGCTATTGGGGAAACCTGTGGAGCCCTGGTTACAGTTTAAATCTGCTCTCTCTTAGTAGCCCTCTAGAGGAAAACAACTGGTTAAAATCCTGCTCAGGTACAGTTACTTCCATGGATGCTGATGCAAGGTGAGGTGGTAAAATTTGCATCATATCTGTCTATGTTCTTTTTATTTAATTGTCTTTTTTTTTCTTTTTTAATAAACAGCTACACAGAAAGATCAGATCTTTAATGGCTAATAGTCATTATCCTATACAGTTCTAGGATTACATGTCCTGCCTCAGTGAAGGGGGGCTGGACTTGATGACCTGTGTAGATCCCTTCCAGGCCTACATTTCTAGGATTCCTACATTGCTAAGTACCTATAAAATTGCAGGCATGTGGTCATCTGCTCATCCATAGGAAAGAGCAAGGAGATTATCATGGATGAAATGAGTAAACACTCCATTTTACTGGTGCAAATGTAACACACCTAAAATACAGTGGATGCTTTCATTTGCCTTTCCTTCACACCCACCAGTCCAAAGGTATGCTGTCAGGCAGCAAGTAACAGAAGAAGTCGCACCTGTAATTATAATCTAAGGAGCCTCCATGTATAATGGCAATAGTCAGTCAGGAATCCAGAAGCAGAACAGACTCCCCGGACAAGGCAGGATCCCATACAGGGTGGAGACAAAAGAGATCATGGCTTTAGGGAAACTGGAAGTTAGGGAAGACTATAGAAGATAGAATAGAAGATGAAAATAATGTTTTTGACTTTTCCAGGTCTCAGAGCGACTTGTAAATTAGCAATCCCTGGACTGATTACTCATTTAAAATCATACGGGCAGCAGTCACGATAAGAGAAACTCTTTAATAAGCATCTGAGGAAGGACTGTACAAAACAAAATCTTACCAGAGGGAGTCTCTCTCCCTGGGTAAGGTTCTAACTCAGTTTCTGGAACTTTCAGCCTTTACTATGTGGACCTAGCTGTAAAACCCCTGAAGTGAGTAAAAGAGACATCCGTTACAGATAAACACCACCTCAAAGAGATTTTATATAACATCTCTTTTAAAAAAATGTCTTAAAAACTTCCAAATTGCATTGGTATTTCAAAACTCGACAGGAAAGGATTTCTCAGACCTTCCCACATTGCCCCCTTTCCTCCAAAATACATGTTTATTTGGGAAGTTTTAACAAGTTTAGAAGTAACGATTATTCCTCCTCTCCCCGCATCCTGGCCAGAAAGAATCAAATACAATTTATTTCTCATCAGTGCATTTTTTATATTGTGAGCATGTGATGGACATACATGCATTTCTTGTGTTCCCCTTACTCTACCCTTTCAACAAAGATGTAAAATGTTTATATCACCAATTAATCCAAGCCCCATTACACCAAAACTTTCTTGATCTATTTTAACTATTGTCTAAAACAAATCCTTAAGTAACTACAGGCTACTGCTCCTACTCTTTAATTCAGCAGTTTCTGTTAGCTGATAATTGCTACTCCTAAACTCTTTGAAATTGTGGCTAAGGCTCCCATTATCAAAGAGTGACCGGTAGATTCACAGATCCAGACTTGAGCTAGATCAAAACTAGGAACAGGAAACTGCTTTTATTTCTTTCAGTAAATATAGATAGAGAGATAAAATCTCTTCTGGAGAAGAATTGCCCTCAGAACAACCCTCAAAGCAATGTCTGGCTTTTCTAAACTCCTGAGATTGATACAGGTAATTAAAAAAAAAACCCTTATATTCAACAGATGCAGTCATTTGTCTTGTGATTAAATTAGGCTGGGACAAAAGTGAGAAGGAAGATAGAGTTTTAATAGGGAATTCAGCTTTTATCTTCAGAAGGAAAAAGCATGGTAGATGGAAAATCACTCTATTGAGAACAAACTAGAGAAGGGACATAATCACATGAGAGCCAGGGCCACCTCCTCATCTAATATGGATGAAGGCACCTGGAAAAGTTTTAAAAGAAAATAATGTTGACAGAGGCTCAAGGGCAGTTCCCTCAGGACCTATAAAACAAGGAAGTATAGATGGCAAACATGCCCCATTGGGCTGGTCTCTGGACAGTCATATATAAAGACACAGCCCCTTCTCCAAAGAGCATGCAGTGTAAGAAGAGAAGTAATTCACAAAGAATGGGGAGGCGCAATACAATTTTATATATGTTGATGCATAACCTATTTCTGAAAAAATAATAAAGAATTAAAGTGAATATTGTTATGACTTATGCCACAGTATGATGAAGCATTTCCCTACACCTGTGATTTGTAAGATACCATTGTGTACTAATTGATGGATTCAACTAAAGGTGAATTTTAATGGAGTTTGTCAATAATGTGAATGCCCAAGTCAGCGTATTTGAAGCCATTTGGTAAAATTACATCTGATTAAATATTCCAATCAGTATAGGAAAGGTTTTACTACTGAATAATTTAGTGTAGGATTTTTCAAAGCACTGAAGTGATTTAGAAAAGCAAGTCAATGAGACTAAATCACTTGAGTGCCTTGGAAAAATCTCACCCTTCAAAGTCATATCCTGATAAATTGGTTTTGAACATGTTGATCTTGGTTTTATTTGTATTAACTGACAGAGCACTTTATTTTTACAGGGAGCAATCTTCAGTGTACCCAGACATTGCAGGCTATCTTATGTCTCTTAATCTGGCTGTTTTCTGTCAAGCAGTTAGAATAATTAGCTTCTCCCTCTGAACTGTTTTCATAACATCCCAGAGGATGCATGGGCTAATTTCTGCAGTATTGTTATAGAAACAAATATTATCTTACAATATCTCCAACAGAGATACTATGCCGCAAATCCTTTGCAGAAACAAAATTTCACAAGCTTTCCCAGAGAGTTACAGATAAAGAGAACCATATTTGGAGGCATTCGTGAAAACGGACTGAAACTGCAGACATATTCTACATTAAGCAATCTATGTGAAATTAATCATTAATAGACATTCAACTGCACAAAGGGAGGATTAAATGTGAGTTTCCTAAAAATGATTGTAACAGTGGAAATCACTGTATTATAAAATGCTCTTTTCTTTATGAAGCTGGAGTAAAAGCTCTGCAAAGGCCCATGCACCATTTAAATCCCACTTGAGACCTATTTTGAGGATTTAAGTGGGAATTACGTATAGTGTAGGTCTAGTGCTTGTATTCTGTATAGCAGTGAATTGCACTCTAAGACGAGAATCACAGATAAAGCCCTGGAGCTTGCATTCCTTGCTCAGGTACAGCTCTCTTTGAAAACAATAGAGACTTTTGCTTGATTGAGGAGCACAAGATTGGGTATAAAATTAGTCTTTAGATTGTAAATATCATTAGATAAATCCATGTACAACCTATGGGCATCTAATTACAGATGTAATTTGCGGTTTCTTTGTGGAAATGATCAGAGGCAGGGCTTGTAAGATCACAGGATTGTGTGTTCATTAGAAACTGACATTTTTCTCTATCTCTTACCACAGATGAATCATAAAATGCATTCAGCCAGCCTCAGCCTAGGCCAAGACTCAATGAATACTAGAAGGTAAGTGCACATTCTGCTATAATCCAGTGGGTACTGAGAGCAGCCAATGTAGTGACTATCTCTGACTGGCTAAAATATAAGAACCAGAATTGTATTAGATCTGGAAGAATGCTGCAAAAAATCTCTTGGACTTACTCATTCAAATGAACCCCCACCACAATTCACTTTGTATTTTTGAGACCCCATTTATGCACACTTCACAAACATTTTTGCAAGGAAAATTTGTTCATGTGAATTTTTTCTGCCTACTCTCCCAATGTGGATTTGCATGTGGATACTTCTGTAAACATGTATTCACTCTGATTATTCTTATGACTGTGGGCATGAAAGCCATCCAGGAAGAGTACAATACCATGTGACTGAAGTAACCATTTGGACAGTGTGAAAAACTGAGTGATTAAAGAGAACAAATACTCAAAGCAATAAGCACAGTGAACAGTTTGCAAGTGATCCATAACTTGAGCCATGTTTGCATAAAGTATTCATTCAATAACTTTGAATAACAAACACATTTATATAAATCAAAGGCTTTTCACAGAGGTTTCACAAACAGAATCAAGGATTACAGTAAATAAATTGCTTGCTGTCAATAATCCACATAGTTCTATTGTTAACCATCCCATGTTTATGTGGAAAATCTTGGAAGAATTTCTTCTCTTTGATGTGGCTGCCCTACACCATTCAGGTGGAGTACAGGGACTGCAAAGTCCCATTGTTGGGCAGAGGAGAATTTTGTTAGCACGAGCATTGTGAGGACTACAAAAGTTGTCTGCTGGGATCAGGAAGAGACACATCAGGAAAATCTCCATAGTACTGTGGGGAAGAGTCTTTGTCTCTGTAGGATGCAGAGTACCCCATAGGCAGCCCTGGTAGGAATGGGATGTTGCAATTGCTTGGAGCAGTCTCTTGATACTTTAATTTATTTTAAGGGGTTCACACTGGTTTCCAGGGCAGTCCAGAATCAGAAGGATGTAAGAATGGCTTAAAACCACCTTTGCCCACCCTCCTCCATGGAATATATTCTGCACTTGGTCTCCTGGGCTATGTCTACACTGTCAATTTAAGTTGACTTAAATTAAGCCACATCCACACTAGGCTTTCATTAAGTCGACTTAAGAAATTCCTTAAATCGACTTAATGAAAGCTTAAGTTGACTTTATAACTACCACTCATTAAGTCGATTTAACCCAACTTAAAGTTAAGTCAACTTAGTCCTCTTTGTTAAGTTGACTTTAATAAGGTCGACTTTAAGTCGACTTAAAGTAGACCTTATTAAGTCAACTTAACAAAATCGACCTAACTTTTTCTAGTGTAGACATAGCCCTGGTGATTCAGCACAAAATCTCAACTTTTATATAAATGTATACATACCGTTTAAATAATGTCACATATTATTATAAACATCACTATGAATTGCAGAACTAACTTATTGCAACCCACTAGTGAGTGTATATCACTGGTCTCCCTCTGTGGCTCAGATGCAGAAATTCTGAATCTGTGATAATCCCAGTTATAAAATATTGATAATTTAACTCAAGATTTAGTAGCTCATGTTTTTACCTCTGCATGTCCCCACTTCATTTCTGGTGTGCTGACCATCATGCTATTCCACACAGAAATTCCACTAAAAGGTTGCAAATTCGCCGCTCAGAAATTAGGAGATATCATGATTCATGATGCCTGTGCAAGATTGTGACTGAAAGTGTTTGCTTGTCAGGTTTTAGCTTTTTGACAAAAAACAAAGTTTTCTGCAGGAAGAAGGAAACATTTTCCAGCCAGCTCTAGTTATGAGGCTAGATAATTCAGGCTTGACTGCAGCAAAGTATTAAAACACATGTACTTCTGGGTATCCCTGAATTGCAGCCTAATAACTTGGATGTTGACTTGTTTATTAATGGGAATGGGTATGTGGGATAAAAGAAGGAATCTCCCTTTTCTGATACAAAAAGCTTCCATTTCTTGCCTTAATGGATTGTAGAATATCAGGTGTTGAATACATCTCTAACACTGAATATTGCCCATCCTACACTTCAGCCCAGTATAATGTTGGTAAGTAAATGATGAATTTGCAGAAAATATGGAAACATTTTTCTAAAAAAGCTCTTTTCATTGTTTTTGGTCCCCTTCCCCATATTGCAGCATTCCACATCTCTGTTTGAAACTGCTCAGAGATTTGGAATGCTAGAAGTAGTCCCAGTGGAAATGAATTGCAGGTGAAGTGGTCAATGGTTCAGGAAATTTATCACGTGCCTGTTCAATCTAGCACATGGATATTACCACCATATATATTCTGTATTGAATTTTAGGGATTCCTTTCAACTTATTGGAAGAATAGCTCATTCTAAAAACATTTTCATAAATGTCTGAAAATTCTTTCATACCCCTGCTACAGATGTTCTGTTTTCCTTTAGATATGTCTTATGATATTGTTTAGATAGAGATACTTACAGTAAATGAACAAGGGCTTAGATTCTCTGATAGTGTAAATCAGTGCAGCTACATTGATGCCAATAAGACAGAAAATTGAATTCATTGGATCTGTGCTGCTCTAATTAAAAGGGAAAGGACAGTCCAATGGTTAGGGTAGTAGCTTGGGAGATCCAGGTTTGGTTCTCCACTTGGCTACTAACCTCCTGTGTGACACTGGGAATGTCACTTACCCTCTCAGGGTGTGTCTGAACTTACAAATTAAGTCGATTTAAGGAGGCTTAAGTCGACTTAATTTACTCTGCATCAACACTGGACTTTCTTTAATTTGACTTAAACTGCTCCTTAAATCGAATTAAGGAAAAGTTAGTTCGAATTAATAACACCTCGCTTTAATTCAAACTAGCGCTTAAGTCGACTTTATTAAGTCGACTTAAGCCAGTGGAGACATGGATTAGTGCCGAGGTAGACCTTTTTAAGTCAACTTAAAATGTTAAGTCGACTTAATAAGGTCAAAAAGGGGCCACATCTACACTTGAAAAGTTAAGTCCACTTCTGTTAAGTCGGCTTAATAAGGACTTAACTTTTCAAGTGTAGACATAGCCATAGAGACTGTCCTTCTCCTAGGTCTTTACTCATCATAACAGTTGACTTGGTGCACTGGGACAGCACCTCATAGTCAGTGTGCTCAATCCCCAGGCATAGCAAGGAGTCCAGGGAAATATCATTACCTTCTGAGCACAGTTCCTCTGGACACTATCCAGGAAGGTATAGAGAGGCTCCATAACACCCTTAGTCAGCGTTATGCACAAAGTAGAGTATGCAATCTGTCCTACTGATTCTGCCAGCTCGTCAGCCAGTAAAATCAGTGTATCTTCATTGAAGTCAATGGACCTATGATCATTTACTCAATGTGAAGATCTGCCCCCTGTTGGAAGGTACGGTATCAAGACTATTTTACCTTAAGAATGAGATTAGTTATAATGTCAATAGTGTGACTAATATAGCTACTGTTTTCAGTGTTATAGCAGTCCTTGGTCTCAGGATATTAGAGAGATAAGGTGGGTTAGGTAATATCTTTTGTTGGACCAATTTCTGTCAGTGAAAGAGACAAGCTTTTGAGCAACAAAGACCTCCTCTTCAGGAATGAAAACATCTTTAAACATATAGCAATAAAGACCCAGAGCTCTGTGTAACTCAAAAGCTTGTCTCAGAACAACAGAAGCTGGTCCTATAAAAGATATATCTCAACCACCTTGTCTCTATAGATCTACTGACAATATTAGCATATTGAAATCTGGTAGTTTTAAAGGAATGGAGCCAAACTTTGTTCTCTAATGTCATTCCAGGGAAACTTCAATGGCTTCAGCAGGTTTAGCCTGAGGGACAGAATTTGTGACAGTGTTGTTTCATAAAAGTCTGATCAGGATTTTGTAATTGACTCAACTAAGGATCTCTTTCTGTGGAAAAGGATTTTTTTTTAATTTTATTTTTATAAAGAAATATACAAATAACAGGAATCCACTGCATCCAACACATGAAAAGGAAATAGTAAGCCAAGAGAACCATTTTCAAGAAGGAATAAACTTCCCTCTGAGTATATTGACCTACTTACAGATTATCCCCACAATTCTAAGCAAGTGACAAAGGTTGCAGGTTTGACAGTCTTGAAGCTTTGTACAAATGCCAGAGTTCCACACAGTCTAACCCCACAGCAAATTCTAAACCTTTCCATGTGCAAAAGATCATTTAGAACTAGATACCTTTTTGGTTGTTAACAGAGATAATCAACCAGGACTTTAGACATCAGTATTTCTCATACTTGTGCCATACCACAGTTCATCTGCATAAGGAATTAAACTATTCTGGCTAGAAAGAAATAAATTAGTGAGCTCTTAATAAGTTCTTTAAAAAGGCAATGTCAAAAAATGCTACCTTACTGGTGATGGCATGGCTGTGATTTATTGCTCAATGCTCTTTATGCTCTTTAAAACTCTGGTTGGCATTGCACAGAGGTGAACTCTAAATGTTTTTATAATCAGCAGCAGGAGAGCAGAGTGAGGCATTTCTGGAGGCCCTTCATGACAGGAGCTGTGAAGGGTCCTGAAAGGATATGTCCTACTTCCTACATATAGGTCACTGCATGTGGGCCATATACTTAGGTACATATAGCCCCAACCTGGCAAAAGATTGGCCTCCAATCAGGGAAGCACCTCAATGGCAATTAGAGAGGTGCTTAACCAACCTTCCTGGACAGGGATGCTCTCCCTTGTACAACCCCATGCAGATTACTCCTTTTTTTGAACAGGAGTGCAGATGTCAATAAGGTGCATATGGCTTCAACAATCAATTGTACCACCACAGTGATGTGGTGAAGATGGCTGCCCCAGCCTGGGCTATATATGACTTTAGTATCCAAATAAGTCATGGCATAATGTCTTTGTGGAAGGACAACCATGTCCATTAACCAGTGAAAGGTTGCCAGTGGCCCACGCAGCACAAATGGCATTGTTAGAAAATAGTGCAGTTCTCAGGGCATGGTGAAGACCATCTTATCCCTGGATTCTGGAGTCAAGGGGATCTAACAATACTGTTTTTAAAGATCAATGTAAACAGGTACTCTGCTGCCATGAGCCATTCTGGTAGCATAGGGCACCCATCCAACTTGAAGAGTTCATTGGCCTTATAGAAGTCAATGAAAAGCCTCATTATGCTCTTGTGCTTTGGGACAAGGAATATGGGGCTCCACCACTCACTGTGGAACTCTTCCACAATTCCCAGGTCTAGAAGAGCTTGGACTTTGACCCTGATGGTTCTCCACATCTTGGTTAGGGACTGAAGCCTTTCTCTCTCTCACCATCTGCCTTGGGTTTGTCTCAATATGGAAGTATGTTATGTGCATATGCCCAGGAAGGTCAGAGAATACTTGAGGGAACATTTGTATCAGCTGCTCCATCTGGGCCTTTTGTTCACCCCAAGCATCTCTCCCAACTTGGTAGCTATAGAATCATAGAACCGCAGGGTTAAAAAGAACCACAAGGATAATCTAGTCTAACCCCCTGCAAATATGCAGGATTTGTAGTACCTAACCACCCCATATGGATGGCTATCCAGCCTCTTTTCAAAAAGCTCCAGTAAAGATGCTTCCATGACTTCAGTGGACAATTTTTTCCATTGTCCTACTCTTCTTACAGTTAGGAGGATTTTCCTGGGATTTAATCTAAATCTGCTATGCTGTCGGTTGAATGTATTGCCTCTTGTCCTGAGCGCTGTAGTAAGAGAAAACAACTTTTCTCCATCTTTTTTTTGGCAGTCTTTCAAGTACTTGAAGACCACTATCATGTCCCTCTTTGATCTCCTCTTTTCCATACTAAACGTACTCATTTCCTTCAGCCTTTGCTCATATAGCTTGCATTTCATAACTTTGATAATCTTTGTTCCTCAGCTCTCAATCTTTTCTAGTCTCTCTGCATCCTTTCTAAACAAGGGTGACCAAAATTGGACATAGTAATCCAGCTGAAGCCAAACCAGTGCTGAGTAAAGCAATACTGTCACCTCCCATGACTTGCTTGCTATGCCTCTGCTAATGCAACCCAAAATTGCAGTTGGTGGGTTGTTTTTTTTTCCCAGTCAGCCTTACATTGTTGACTCATCCTGAGGTATTGATCCACCACAACTCCCAAATCCTTCTCAGCACTGTTGCAGCCAAGCCAATTTCCCCCTATTTTGTATTTGTGGTTATTGCTTTTATTCCTTATGTGTAGCATCTTAGATTTGTCTTTATTGAATTTTATTTTGTTGCTTATAATCTAGTTATTCAATTTATCAAGATCCCCTTGAATTTTAGCTCTATCCTCCGAAGTGTTTGCAAAGTGTTACCTGTGTGTCAACTGCACTTTTGATCAGCATGCTCCCTATTTCTACATCCAGGTAATTAATAAAAATACTACATAACACAGGACCCAAAAAGGAACTGTGTGGCACTCCACTTGAGACCTCCTTTCTATTTGACATTATTCCATTAATAATTACTCATTGCTGGTGGCTGTTTAACTAATTATGTATCCGCTTAATGGTAGTTCCACTGAGCCCATATGTCTCTACCTTACTTATCAAAATGTCTCATAGGACTGTGTCAAAAGCCTTGCTAATGTCCAGATATTTTAAATCCACCATATTTGCCCTACTCACCACATTAGTTATTGTCCTCTGTTATCGGAATCTTGGGTCCTACTTCTGGATTCATGGTGAGGGAAGTGATCCAGAAGGCTTTCCTGTCCTGCCAGACCTTTAGTAAGGTGATGTGATCGATTCGGGCGTCCTTTTGTTTTCCAGGTGTCATACCTTGTAATCAATGGTGGCCTGTGCATTGCAGAACCTTGAAAGACCCCTGCCTTTAGGCCAATAATTAGGTCTCTTCACTTGGTAACAGAAGCAAAACTCCATCCACTTGTAACCACGGGCACTGCTGGCGATGGGCCCACGGGGGAGGGACCAGTGCCCCAAGACCTGAGCTGGCCTAGCTGGGACCCAGGGTTGGTGCCTAGAGCCGGTGGTGGCAGGATTCGGTCCTGCTCCCGCCCCCGCATCCACACCCCTGAGTGGACCAGCCAACCGGGGGCGGGATGGGCCGGAATACTTCATGGAGCAGTGGAGGGAAGGCAGCCTGTCTGGCTCCAGTCCTCCCTCCCTTCCCCCCCCAGCATTGAACGGCTGCAGCTGCCCCCCCACCCCCACCAGTCTGGCCCACACGGGTGTGTCAGAAGAATTGTAGGCAGCTACATAGTTCTCCAGGGTACATCTACACTCGCAACTTAGGTCGACTTAAGGATGCTTAAGTCGACCTACACAAAGCCGTGTCCACACTGGGCTTTTATTAAGTCGACTTAAGTGCTTCCTTAAGTTGACTTAATAACACCACCTCTGAAGGTTGACTTAACCCTTAAGTTGACTTCTTAAGTTGACTTCAAGCCAGTGAGGACAGGGAATAGTACTAAGTCAACCTTATTAAGTTGACTTAAAGCCAGTGTGGATGGCTATGTCTGCTGTTAAGTCGACTTAACAAGGTCAACTTTAAGTTGACTTAAAGTCAATGTTGTTAAGTTGATTTAACAGAGTCGACTAAACTTTACAAGTGTAGACATAGCTATGGTGTGCTTCAGGGTCTTAGGCTTATGCCTTAAGACACAGGTCCATCCTCCTGCCAGTATTATCTGACCAAACTGTTCTATTATTACCCCCATGTGGAACTTTGCCTTCAATTTCCACCAGCAGTGATCTCTGGACTACTTTCTGTGGGTATGCACCCATAGGATATGTCTCCTCCTGGAGCCATTGCCATTGGATGTCCTCAGTGCTGTCCAAAGAATCAAGGATTGCCTCTTTTACCATTGCGTAGTCATGGGCTGACACCGAGACAAGTTACAATAAGGTGGTTTGAGCAGGGCCCAACAAGGGGGGCCCAGTAGCATGGCCCAGTGTTCCAGATGCCACTCGCTCAAAAGTAGTCAGGAATGCCTCAGGGTCATCATCTAGGCCCACCATGGCCAGTTTCATCAGGGTAGATGCTGGGGTGGGGCTGGGGATAATGTTTGCTAATCCTTTCCCCCCATCACTCCTGAGGCTGGAATGCAGATGGTATCTGCTACAGCAAGTTCTGTTGCTGCTGCAGTTGGAACGTAGCTAATTCCTTAATGAAATGCCACTCTTGCTGCTACTGCACCTGCTGGTTTTGGTGGGTGGTAAGCTGTTGCAGCAGTTGCTGCAGGTTGGCTTTCTGTTGATGGTTTTCAGTGGCCCATTTTAACAGCCATTCTAGCTCCAATTCTCTTGAAAGTCTTTCAAATCTCAGAACCTCCCTTGTGTGCTTTTCCTTTTCCCTTCTCAGTAGTGCCAAATGAGTGCCTGCATTCACCGCCACTTGTAAAGGAGTCCTCTGAGGTTTATTTTCCAGATGGTGGAAGAACCTGGCCTCACCGAGTTACTTGCAATGGGAGCCTCCTGCACAGGTCTTTGTTCCTTACTTCTTTCTTGGGGCCTTTACTTCAGTCTCTCCCTAGGAGTAGGCTGCATTCCTTGTAAGGTCCTCCTGGATGGAATTTCCTCCTGTGGTTTTAGATGTCACATCAACAGTCTCCTGCTTGGCAATCCTGCTCCTCCTTCCCTATCCCCAACTGATTGCAGTTTCTTCCATTCAAAGGCCTCCTGCCTCTCATACATGGCCGACAAGGCCAGACGTCTAGGGCTAGCCCTGCCCTCAGGGCCTCTATGGTACCTTTTCATCAGGGTGGGGTCTATACACCCTATCACAATAGATTAAAGATTTCAAAGCTCTTCAATGTTCTACTTTGTGGAATTAGATAAAATGAATAATTGTAGCTTTTTTGAAACTAGCTTTACACAGAATTTATTTGTTGAAAATAATCCTTTATAGTTTTCTTAACTGGCTGGAACTTATGTAAGTTACATCTGAAATCTTTCAATTGTAAACATTTTAATTTCACAGTGAACAGTTATTCCTGTTAAAAGTTTGAAAAGGAAATGTTGCTGGAACCTTTTTGAGCATTACCTACAAATATGTCTGAGGGTTTTACTTTAGCTTCAAAATAGATTTTATAATTCTGTTAGATACCCATTTGTAATGGAACTATGTTTTAATTACATTAATCACTGTGACCTTCTCCTGAAAGTTAATTCACCCATGAAAAAATATTACTTTAAAACATTTCATTCTATGTCTGTTAGATATTGTTTCCTTTGTTTCCATCACTTTGGAAATATGAATGCAATTATTAGGTGAACTGGAAGACAGAATGCCTTCAAATGGTAATTTTGGGGAAATGAAGTTGAAATGTTTTTGCCACAAGAAATATTATCATAAAATCAGTGAAGATTTTTTATAGAATGACTTTAGTCTCGCAAATAAGCATTCATTGGTACTAGTAACTTGCATAAATTTATTCATGTGTCTTGCAAGAGTGGGGCCTCTTGCACTTCAAGTTGTATGGCTGTTTTTGGAGAGAATATTACAGTCATCTATATAATACTTTGCAATTCAGTAATATACTGCTGCTTCTTCAAGGGTTTACTAAATATATTCGTATAAAGAAGTGCATTTTCAGGAATTTATCAATAGAACTATGTGAAAAAATTATTTTCTCTGGCAATAATAATGATTCTAGGAAAATATTTTAAGTGTGCCTGGATATCTTCCTGTTCGATGATGAAAAACAGCATTTTTGTATGACAAACTACCAAGGCAGGATTTTTTTTGTTATAATCAGAATAATTCCATATTTACTCAAAAGAATATCATGGATATGACCTATTCTATTTACTGTAACACAATAATGGATTTTAAAAAGGACATAATTGTCTATTTTCTCCTGAGGTTGAAGGAAATTTAAATGGTGTGCATTTAACTTAAATTATGCATACAAGATATATATTTAAATAAAATAAAGCCAGAAAGTTCAAAGACAAGGTTCATATTGCATATTTAATTTGCACATCTGGTCTCCTTAAGCCATATTTTTATTTTATTTTACAATATTCAATTTCAGGACAGTAATCTTGGATATTTTTAAAGATAATTTAATATTCCTGATAGTGTTTAACTAAGAATCACTAGGTGAAATTCTCTGACCTGTGTTATACAGAAGATTAGACTAAATGATTGTAATGGTCCTTTTTCTGACTGTACAGAGGCCATGTCGACATTACAAAATTAAGGTGATCTAAGTTACATTGACATACACCTGTCACGGTAATTAAATCACTTTTGCATGTCCATACTGCGCTCATTGTGTTGTTAGTTCATGTCCTCATTAGCCGTGCTTGCATCAATGAAGAGTGCACCATGTGTAGCTATTCCATTGTACAACTTGCCACCATCTAATGAGGGGTGTTTTGGGAAAGGTTTGCAATGCCTCACAGGGCAAACATGTTGTACAAGTGTGACTGAGAACATGGATTTTGGAGGCCATTAAAGTTGACATAAGTAATGCAGCATCTACATTGACATTGCATTAACCTAACTATATCGAACTAAATGCAGCATCTTTCAAGGAGGTGGACTTATTAAGTCAGTAGAGCAGACAACTTACTTCCGTGGGAGCAACATTGTTGTGTAGACGCTTACACAGTTGGGTCAATATAAGCTGCCTTGTGTCCACCTAACTCTGTAGCATAGACCAGGCCAGCGTATGTCTATGCTGCGGTGGGAAGGAGCATTTCTTAGTGTTGGTACACAGACTTGAGCTGCCTCAGCTGGAGTTAGTGCAGAAAAAAAATAGCAGTGTTGGAATTTTTGTTCTATTTTTAACTTTTGAAACATCAGGAGCGTGAAATTTCATATGCCCTTGGATAACTCCACAGTGCTAGGACTGTGTTAATTTTCTCTTGGAAACTTTTTGGAGGGCAAGTAGAGATAATGTGCACCTGAGTGGACTTGCTCCCATTCTGGCCTTGTGAGCCCTGAGAAGGTACTTCTTGATCCACCAAAGATCTAAGAAATGGGGTCTTGAGAAGGGAGAGACAGTAGAATAAAAGTAGATAATCCTTATTTCAATAAGTAAAACAAACAAGGAGTCCTGTGACACTTTTAAAGACTAACAAATTTATTTATCGCATGAACTTTTGTGGGGAAAAATCCCTCTTCGTCAGACGCATTGAAGATGAAGAACTTAACTAACCTTTCAATATGTAAGGATCACAAGCAGAGAATCCTGTCTAAGCATGTATCTAGAGGGTGAGACCTGGTTCTTGTTTAGGTAACACTTCCTTAGTGAAGCAGGACTTAAGTGGCCTTCAAAGGGACCCCGTCATTAGCAAATTGCACATTATCTCATATATTCTATAGAAATTTACATGAACAATGACAGGCCAAATCTTAGAAGACAAAAGCATATAATGAAGTTACAGCTAAATTTGCAACCACTTGTAATGATGCCCCAAACAGTCTTTCTGTGGGACTTGAACCTCTAAACAACCTAGCCAAAGGCTGCATCTACACTGGTAAATTAAGTCGACTTAAGCTTGCTTAAGTCGACTTAATTTACCCTGCGTCTACATTACAGTTTTCTTAAGTCGACTTAAACAGCTTGCTTAATTCAACTTAAGGAAAATAAACTCGACTTAATGAAAATTAAGTCAACTTTATAAAACCTGCTTTCTAGTGGACCTAAGGCTTAAGTTGACTCCCTAGAGTCGACTTAAGCCAGTGTAGCCGTGGGGTAGCCCTAAGTCAACTTGGGGCTACCCCAGGGCTACACCAATGCCCTCCCTGCCGGGGGTGGGGGGGCACAGGGGTAGCCTGGCATGCCCCCCCACCTGGCAGGGCAGAGCCCTTCCTACCCTGCCCCTATGCCCTGCCAGGGTCCCTGACCCCCTTTGCCCCATTGTACATAGGTACAATGGGGCAAAGGCTGAGCCCCCTGGCATTGGGTAAGGGGTGCCCCCCTGCCCCCGTGGACCTGCCCTAGGTCCCCCTAGCCCCACAAAGTCAACCTAGAGCATCCAGTGTGGACGCTCTAGGTCGACTTTTTAAGTTCCCCTTTAAGACGACTTTATTTTTAAGTGGAGATACACTAAGTTGTTTTAGTTAAAGTTGACTTAAATTACCCAGTGTAGACATAGCCAAAGTTAGGTACTTAACTGTTCTTTATGACTCTGTATGCAGTGATGTTGTAGCTGTGTTGTTTTCTTGGGGTATTTAGGTAAACATATTCCATGATGTGAATTATTTCTCTAGTGGTATGTCCTTGTTTGGTGTAGGCAGTTTTGAATGTGTTATCCCAGAGTTTCTCTTCATAGCATAGTCAGCATGCCTGATGTCCAGGCTGTAGATGTCAGATTTCTTGATGTGTTTGAAATGGTTACTAGATCTAGAAAGGTAGGTGTGATGATCTGTTGATTTTTGGTATATAGTTGTCTATAGGGTTCCAATGCTGAAGCTGGTTGTGATGTCTAGGAATTTGATGCTGCTCTAGGAGTGGTCCAGAGAGAGTTTAATAAATGGGTGGTGGTTGTTTAAGTCATCTGTCCAGAGGATGAAAATGTCATTGCTGTATCATAGGTAGATCAGTGGTTTCTTGTTGAATTTGGACAGAAATTCTTTAAGGTGTCCCATAAAGAGGTTATATTACCAGGGAGGCATCCTGATACCCATGGCTCTTCCCATGATTTAGACAAAATATTTGTTGTTGAAGGTTAAATTGTTATGGGGAGGATAAAATGGATAAGTTTCGAGTGGGTACCTGAGAGCTATCTTTTATCTTGTAAATATTTGAGGTAGACATCTATGTCATCTTTCTAAGGGATGTCGAATAGGGAAGCGACATCCATGGTAGCAAGGATGGTGATCTGAGAGAAATTATTAATGTTCCAAAGTTTGTAGAGGAAGTCAGTGATATCCTGGAGAAAGTTGGCCCTTTTTGTGGTGAATTGTTTGAGAATGGTTTCTAAGAACCTGTGGAGACCCACCACTAGCAGTGTTGTTGGTCCAGGCCCATGTGCTGTGCAGCACTCGGATCCATGTGTTGTACAGCACTTGGGAGAAGTAATGGTTAAAGGGTAACTATAGAACAAGAATGCAAGGTCAGAAATGTAGCTGCGGCTGGGAAATTAAGGAGTCAGTCTGAGCAAGGAACCAGTCTGGTAAATAAGAACTCAGCACAGCTGCATGATAAGAAGTTGTGATTAGGCCAAGAACTGAAACCTTGTTGATTTAGATGTGAACCTGTGAATGTGGAAAATTACCAAGTATATTATTTGTAGGGTATAAGTATGGTTGTAAGCTGCTAATAAAGTGATTTCGTGCTTGCATCAGCCGGAGTCCATGCCTTCATACACCACAAATGGCGCCCTGAATCAGGGACTTCAGGTTGTTGAGTGATCAACAATCCCGGTGGTGTACCCGCGGCTGGACGGAGGAATCACAGTTGCAAGGAGTGCTCCTAAATTTGCTAATCATCACCGTTCGCAGGACGAACAGGTGAGCAGCCACGGCAGAGTAACAATATGGGGCAAACCGCCACAAAGGAGCAGAAGCTGCAACTAGAGATCTTGCAGCGTATTTTAAAGAAGCAGAAGTTTAAAGTTCCCCCGGTACAGTTAGTACAACTCCTGGTTTGGATACGGGACCACTGCCCATGGTTCCCAGCAGGGGGTTCCTATGAGCTCGTGATGTGGCAGAAACTTGGAAAAGAATTACAAATTCGTGAACATTCAGCATTGTCTATCCCTAAGGGGCTAATAGCCACTTGGTGGACTGTTTATACAGCGATACGGACACTGCATCCTGCTGAGCAAAGTTTGCAGGAGACATCAGCGACGTTTGATCCTAGAGCGTACCAGGATCCAGGGGGTACCTTGCTTTCTGCAGGCACCCCTCCGGAAGAGAACTCTAAGCCGGTATATGCCACAGTCCCTGAGCCTCCGGACCCTGAGAATTTGTATCAGGCAGCAGAAGGTAACGAGCCCGACGATCCCTTTGACTCAAGGGTAACGGACTTAGAAAAAAAGCCTAGCAAGCCCGACCCTCAGCAGCTCCACAGAGGCAGCGACCCGCTCAGCCTGTACGAGGAGGGCGGGGGCCCCCAGGACAGAGACTACAGCAGCAGCTGCTGCCCTTCCCCACCGGGCAGCGGCTCCCCTGCAGATCAGCGCAGCTATACCAGCCTGCGTTCACCTTCCCCAGCCCCCACCACCTCCCACTCCTCCTTTTCCTCGGACACCGAGTTTGAAGACGACCTGTTGGACCTTAACCCCAGCCTTGGCTTCAAAAGCATGTCCCTGGGCAGCTTCAGTTCCTCCGTGCTGGACCGAGACCTGGATTCGCACTTCGAGTTCCCAGACTACTGCAGCCCAGAGGTACGTGGGATGATCTCGGGGGACTGGCTGGAGTCCAGCATTTCAAACCTGGTTTTCACTTACTGAGGATGGACAGACAGGCAGCCCTGCCAGGGGAGACACAGACACACTATTGAGAGAACTCGCCCATGCTGTTGGGTGTATTCCCCCCCCCTGTTCCTCAGAGGGGCTGATGATGACACTGACTTGCTGAACTTTGAAAAATCCGAGATGAGAGAAGGGATCTGCTTTTTTAAAGAGACAGACACATGCTCGGTTCCTGCCTCTGCCTGGAGATAGGCACCCCCCACACACCCCCTTCCACAAGACCAGCCTGAGCTGCACTTTTTAGCCATGGGCGGGAGTGCAGTGATTTTGGGACGAGAGACAGAGAAGGGGAGAAGCCCCACACACCTCTGGGGGCAGATCTGTGTCCACTTTATGCGAAGAAGACCGGGGAGTGCTACCTTGTGCCGAGAGGAGCGTTTTGCTCTTTCCTAAGACAGCTGAAAACTGATAAGTAGCAGGATTTACATGGTGTGGAGGAGGGGCAGCAACTCCCATTTTGAGTTTTTCCTGCAGCGAGAAGCAGGCGATGGAGGGGCCAAGGGCGAACTGAGCTCGGGACACCATAAACTGAGATCCTAGTTTGACAGAGAAAGAGAAAGGCTTTTTCTTTTTTACAAATGAACTGGAGACACGACTAGAGGAAGATAATAATAGACTAAACTGTATTTGCACGTATGGAGGAAAAGGTGGCCTTGCTTTTCCTTGGTCACCTCATTCTAGAGAGAAATAAATCAGTACATTAAAACTTCATGAACACGGACAACCTTTTTAACGGAGACAGTACAAGAGAGTTTTCTGTAATGATGTAGTACAGGGGAACTGGAGTGTGGACGATTGCTTTGCAAAAAACAATGGGTTTTTTTCTCTTACTCAGACTTGTGATGGTGTTGGATTATTTTCTGGTGGAGTTTAATATAGCATGTTATTCTGTTTAATTTTTTAAGATTTCTGTAAGACTGTTAAATAGTTTAAAATATAGTGTTAGGATACTATAAAAGTAAATAGATGGCGCTATGTTTGCTTCCTACAAAATTACCAGCTTTTTTTATCTTTAATTTTTTAAAGTATTTCAATGCAATTTAATTTTGTGCTGGACTTTATATTAAAAAAAAAAAAAAAAAAAAAAAGAGGGGCAGAGAATGTATGTGTTTGTTTTTTACTTGTTTTTTACAGCTGTAACTGAAAAGACTGGTTTTTTTATTGATGCTTTATTCCTTTTTTGTTTTTGTTTTTTTGTAAATGTAATCGGATGCCATTTTATAATTGGATGTATTTATACTGGCCACATTATTCATTAATGGTTTTGTGCTAAATAAGAAAGGGGGAGATGTGGAGACCCACCACTAGCAGTGTTGTTGGTCCAGGCCCATGTGCT
>ML685790.1:6055157-6172091 GCA_007922175.1 Pelusios castaneus | reverse complement strand
GCCACTGTCGGTAGACAGATACTGGGCTAGATGGACCTCTGGTCTGATCCAGTACGGCCTTTCTTATGTTCTTATGTTTTTTTACTTCAATCTTCACAGAAAGGGCCAGCTCCCAGGCTACTACACGGCGTAACATGGAATGGAGAGAAGAGCGGCCCTCAGTGATGGAAAGCCAGGTTAGGGACTACTTAAAGAAATTGGACATGCACAAGTCCATGGGGCCGGATGAACTGCATCCAAGGGTGCTGAGGGAGTTGGCTGAAGTGATTGCAGAGCCGCTGGCCATTATCTTTGAGAACTTGTGATGAACGGGGGAGGTCCCGGGGGATTGGGAAAAGGCAAATATAGTACCTATCTTCAAGAAAGGGAAGAAGGAGGATCCGGGGAACTACAGACCGGTCAGCCTCACCTCAGTCCCTGGGAAAATCATAGAGCAGGTCCTCAAAAAATCCATCATGAAACACTTGGAGGAAAATGGAGTGATCAGGAACCGTCAACATGGATTCACCAAGGGCAAATCGTGCCTGACCAACCTGATTTCCTTTTATTATGAGATGACTGGATTTGTGGGTGTGGGAAGTGCCGTTGATGTAGTATATCTCGACTTTAGCAAGGCTTTTGATACGATTTCCCAAAGCATTCTCGTCAGCAAGTTAAGGAAGTATGGGTTTGGCGAGTGGACCGTAAGGTGGATAGAAAACTGGCTAGATCGACTGGCTCAGCGGGTAGGAATCAATGGCTCGATGTCTGGTTGGCAACTGGTAACAAGTGGAGTGCCCCAGGGGTCGGTCCTGGGGCCAGTTCTGTTCAACATTTTCATTAATGATCTCGATGATGGACTAGACTGCGTGCTTAGTAAGTTCGCGGATGACAGTAAGCTGGTGGGAATAGTAGATACTCTGGAGGGCAGGGACAGGATCCAGGGAGACTTGGACAAATTTGAACACTGGGCCAAAAGAAACCTCATGAGGTTCAACAAAGACAAGTGCAAAGTCCTACACTTAGGACAGAAAAATCCCATGCATTGCTACAGGCTGGGGACCGATCGGCTAAGTAGCAGCGCTGTAGAAAAGGACCTGGGGTTCTGGTGGATGGGAAGATGAATATGAGCCAACAGTGTGTCCTTGTTGCCAAAAAGGCCAATGGCATATTAGGCTGCATCAGTAGGAGTATTGCCAGCAGATCGAGGGATGTGATAATTCCCCTCTATTTGACACAGGTCAGGCCGCCTCTGGAATACTGTGTCCAGTTTTGGGCTCCCCACTACAGAAAGGATGTGGACAAATTAGAAAGAGTCCAGCGGAGGGCAACAAAAATGATTAGGGGGCTGGGGCACATGACTTATGAGGAGAGACTAAAGGCACTAGGCTTATTTAGTCTACAGAAGAGAAGACTGAGAGGAGATTTGATAGCAACCTTCAACTACTTGAAGGGGTGCTCCAAAGAGGAGGGAGCTAGGCTGTTCTTGAGGGTAACAGAGGACAGAACAAGGAGCAATGGTTTCAAATTGCAGCTGGGGAGGTCGAGATTGGATATTAGGAAAAACTTTCTCAGTAGGAGGGTGGTGAAGCATTGGAATGGGTTACCTAGGGAGGTGGTAGCATCTCCATCTTTGGAGATTTTTAAGGCCCGGTTAGACAAAACCCTGGCTGGGGTGATTTAGTGGGAGTGGTCCTGCTTTTTAGCAGGGGGTTGTACTAGGTGACCTCATGAGGTCCCTTCCATCCTTATTATTCTATGATTCTAAGTACACCGCTCAAACCCCTCAGCAGCGCCTGCAGGGGTCAAGCACTCCAGGTGGTGGAGAAGAAGGGGTGTGGGAGGGGGCACAGGCCCACCTGACTCCACTGTGTCCGAGCCCAGGGCCCTTCCAGTGACTGAGGGGCTCCAGCCGCAACATGCTGACACCAGCTGGCTCCACCACCCACTATGTGGCAGCCAGCCGTCCCTGGGCTACTTCCTCCCGCCCTGGACCCAGGTACCTCGATCCGAAGGGACTCGTCAGGGTCCTCTGGGTAGATCGCTCAGGGAACTCCACCCAGGCCCTCTGTGTCCATGCACAGCAGGTCCGGGAGCTTCTCTGGTTCCTCAGTGGAGGGCAGCTCCTCCAGGTTGCAGGATCCTCCAACTGCTGGCTGCTCTTCCCGGGGCCAGGGGTCCTCAGCCAAGGGTAGCTCCTCTAGATTGCAGTGCCCCTGCTTTTCCTCAGGGTCCTCCACAGGGGGTGGCGATGTATCTGGGTCCCAGCATGCCCTGGGATGCCTCTCCCAGTCCCTGGACTTGGGGATCCCATCCCAGTTGCTGGGCCCAGGCAGGCTGGGCAGGTCAGCCAGAAGTCTAGCCAGGTAGGGTGGGGGCAGCCCCCTGGCAGGGGCCTGGCCGTGTCCGGCTCACAGCCTCAGGGGTGGCACTTCCTTCCCCTGTGGCAGCTCAGCCCCTACTGAGCTGCCAGGCTGGGCTTTTATCCTTCCTCTTCCTGTCCTGGCCCTGCCCCTCTGAACTTTATTAACTACTAACTAAATGAACCTTATCCTAAGAAAACAAAGTACAATTAACCATGAACAATCCCTACAGAAACCCCCGCATGAAAGATACCCAAGAGTCCCAAAGTCCAGGTGGAGTTCACCCAACTCTCAGCTACAGTCTCTGTTCCAGTGTAGAGGCTTGAGTGGCAAGAAATAGCTGTCCTCTTCTTCCTTTGCTGGAATCCTCTGTAGCATTCCATGCAGGCTTTTTCTTCTCCTTTGCAACCAGCCCTCAGTCCCATATGCATGTCTGCAAGGTCTGTTGCAAATGACTCCATTACAGGGAGAAAACATCTTGTTCACTCCTGGCTCAGCTTCTCTCCAGAAAACTGAGCACATGGTCTCCTTTCAAGGCAGCTCTAGCCTGCTATCTGCACAGGCTGCTGCTCCCATGTCATCTGACTGACAACATCACAACACACCAGCAGGCTACACTGTGGAGCATGCTGAAAATGCTACCACTCCCTGCTTCTGGAAGTTTCTAGTTGTGGGTAGCTAATCTGCCCAGCAACAGTAACCCACCCTCAGCAGGTCTCTCAGAGATAGCCTTTTCAGGCATATGGGTTACACTAAGTCGAACAGATGGCATTTCCATTCGACTTAGTAACTCCCACTTACCTCCCTGTCAACACTGCGCTAAGTTGAAGGGAGATACGCAAGGTATTTTACGTACCTTGTGTATCTCCCTTCAACTGATGCCGAAAAGTGCCGTTAGTGTAGACTAGGCCTTTCATGAGCCCTATTGCTGTATGTGGTAATTGCTCACGTGAATGTTGTCAGAAGTCCCATGAAGTCTTGCCAACAGATCACATTATTATGTCATTGACTGACATGCAAGTATAACATTTTTAAGAGGCTCTCAATGGAAGACAGTTCTATTCTGGAGGAGAGCCAGAGACAGAAACAAATGGACCATCTGTCCAAAACTTATTCCCACCATCTCCACTCATGTTGTGATTCTGTTTTTCTGTTTTAAAGTGTGTACTTGTTCTGTCTGCTTGTTCTGCTGAAGTAAAGACTGTCAGGGGATTGTGGGGCCAGGGGTCCTAGTTCGTATTGGATTCAGTCAGTGACTACGTGACCACAACCACAACAGACATTTAAGTAAAGCTGATTTATTATGGAGGTACAGCGCTTACGGCCCTTTCAGCAGCCGGGGACCCCACAACAGCATTGGATGGGCTCCTGGGCAATGGTTCTGGGGCACCTGCTGCCCAGCCAGTCTGAGGTCCACCGGAGAAGTCCAACATGCATTAGACATTCCCCTGAATTTATGCCAGCTGAGGGGTGGCAGGGGAGAGAAGGAAATTTACAGAGTAACTGGGAATTCACACACAGAGCCCGGGCCATTGCACCACATCTACATAAAAATCACAAGGTAAGCACTCATCGCAAACAAGTAAATGTGCATATCATCAGGCACCCAGAGTGTGGACATGGCAGGTAGGCAAGTGGCCATGCAGGCCTTACAGGCACGTAGCTCATGGCCAGGGCACACAGCAGTCAGAGTAGGGGTGTCACTCATCTAAACCGTACAATATCTTCCGTGATTCCCTTACAGGGATTCAAATGGGGGCATTTAAAGAGAAAGACCCCTTCTGTCTTCTATTTCACAGAGACTTTATATTTCTTCTTTGTTGTTTTCATTCATCTAAAATAAATTGTATACACTTGTGACCGGGGCCCCCTGGGATACCCTCCTGGATGTGCAAAAATCAGGGGAGGCTGCAAAACCGGGAGCCAAACTCCCCACACACTGATGGGTGGTACTTAAACTAGTCTCCCTATCAGTCACAACCAGGCTTCTGGTTCCCCACACCGGGTACCAAGAAATCCGCCCAAAATAGAAACAGCTCCCTTTATTGCACTCCAGCTCCTCCGGCTCCCACCTAGCCGCTCGGTCGCTAAAGATATAGGTTCTCCTGACCCCAAAGGGCCAGCCACAGCACACAGAACAATATAGGTTTGGATCTTACCCAAAATACCACACTGGTAGCCAATCCTTTAGCAACTACAACTAAAGGTTTAATGTAAGAAGAAAAGATGCAAAATATGAGGGATGTTAAAGGGTCAAAGCAAATCACATACATACAAATGATTTAAAGTTCATGAAAAAAAGTTTGCAGGCTTGTTCCTCTGGAGTTTGCAGGCTTGTTCCTCTGGTAAACACCCAGCACCAGGGTGGGCCTCAATCCTTTGTTCAGTCTCAGAGGAATAGTTCCAGAGATGGGTGTTGGGTGTTGGCTGTAAACTGGGGACTTGAGAACAAGATGGAGTCAGGGCTGCTGCCTTTTATCACCTCTGGCCTTCTCCATGCTGTGTGCAGTTCTCTCCAATCAAACTGGAGTTGAGTCACATGTTCAAGTTCTAGTGGCTTAACAGGTTTTCTCCTTCGGCCCATTATACTGGGGAGCTTCCTTAATGGGCCATTAAAGGGACAATGGCTGGGTAGACATTCAGTCTGGGGAATTTCCCCAGACTCACACCAATTAAAATATAACAATCATATTCCTAATTTCTAATATGAATACGAATCCTACACATAAACTATATAATCATTCCCCACAAATTATTACCTTTCTATTGACGCCAAACATGGCATAGTTCCTATGGATTATAACAATTATAAAATATTAATACAAAATAATATCATAAATGGTTCCCTAAATCCGGACAGCATCACAACACTGACAAAACGTGTTGTGCTCTTTGCCAAGGGAAAAAGAAACACTTTATACATGAACATGCAGAACAAAAAGATGATTGTGGTAGGAACAGTCCTTTAAGAGTTCATTTATTCCTTTGGCTTATTTTCTCTGAAGCTATCATGCTCCCTTCCTGATATAATCCCATATGTAGCAATCAATTCTGATGGTCATAAATTGAAGATTATGGAGGGATTTCATCCTTGGAGTAACTCCCCTGAAGACAGTAGTGTTACATAAGGGATTAATTTGATTGTGTGATTTTTAGATGAGGAATGAGGAGCAGGAATAGATACCAATGGTCCAGTTTTCAAGCAAATGTCTTTGTAGATAAGATTGGATGAATATCTGATGTATAGGTTAAATTATCACTAAATAGAACATTACCAAAGTTTTCCATGAGTAATGTAGCTGAACTTTTAAGGGCAAAATGACATTGCAGCTTTAACATCAGAGCCAAATTTGAGGTGAATAACTATGCTCGTATTGATTACTTATATATCACCATGGAATTACCTGTTATTAAGGGCTGGAAACCAAACATTAAACATAAATTCAAATGGCTGGGGAGGCTGTATGTGAGAGGGGAAAAAGGTTATAAGTTAAAAAGAAACAGAAAAGGGTCCTTATTTTTTCTCTGGGGATTGATTAAGTGTGTCAAATGCTGTCAGCCTGCAATCTCTCAGTCTCCTCACTTCAGTGGGAGGTAATGAAATTTAATTAGTGAGAAGAGACAGCTTTCACACTAAGAAGAGTGGAGAAAAAACAGGGACATCAGTGTGCACAGAGACTAATGCTACAGTACGTAACAATCCTTATTAAAACTGAATTAATAAGCAAAGCTGCTTGGCCTCTGCTTTTTCTAACAGGGCCTTTTCATTTTAAATAAAAACTTGAAAAATGAGCTATTTTTGTTATTAATAGTCTGAGGCTCAGTTCTGCTAGGGTTGAAGGCACAGGTACAATTCAGCTCCTTCACAGCTTTATTCAGACTGTAATGTGTTCACAGATTTTTTTTTCATTAGAAGCAGGGCTTTTTATGGCTTTGCATGTCTTTAAAGTTCAAATAAGTTGGAGTTTTGATTTACTCAGTCTTTCCATATTCACATCTCATGAAAATCCACCAGACATAGTTTGCTAAAATAGACACTGCTGCTGAGTTCACAAAGGGCCAGAGTAAGACCTAGGCACCTGTGGGTGATGCTTAGCATCCCAACTCCTGGAGATAATCAATACTGTCGCTTTCATTTAATAACAAAAATCTAGCATTTAGGCTTGTAACTAAAAGCTTGAAAATGTAACCAGCTATAATCAATGCAGTAATGTCTGCCTGTTCTGCAGAGAGCCTGGAATGAGAGCTCTGACAGGAAGACTGCCTTATGCATCTCAAAAGTTTGATAATGCTAAGGCCTACAGCTACGGGAGGGGAGCCTGCTAACACCCCCTTAGCAAAGAACTGTGTGTGTGACAGAAGGAGATGAATGAAGCAAGCCCAGCCCAGCTACACCTGCTGCTGCGGTATGAACTAGGAAACATTCTCTGCCTCTCTGGAGTTGGGGAACCTCTTTGCTGCTGCTTCTGGGGCAAGAAGGAGGTCCATAACACTGCTCATTTCTCTAGGAGCAGAGGGAACCTCCCCACCAATGACCTTTTGAGTGGGGGGTGGTGCCATAACACAGACCTCATTGAAGTCCCATGTCATGGGCCCAGGCTGGCTTAATTCAGTCTTTTATATTCACCTATTCAGGGATGAAATTAACACAATAGGCCACTGTGGGCAAGACAGATGCACACAGGCTAAATCAGATGCACTGATATAGTTTGGACTTTCCAAAAACAAAGGGAATGAGTTCCACCTTCAAAATCCATAGCAGCTATAGCTGTTCCTGCAACCAAATGCAATTAATATTAATGCAGTTTCTGGGAACAGTCTGTCATACAGAGGCTATGCTTCCCTAATAATCCATTCATGATGGCACAAAAGGAGCCAGAGAGGGTTTGTATTCCAAAGGAATAGTGAAAAACTATAATTACCCAGCTCCCTTGAAAGAAGCTACAGAGTGAGAAAAAAAGAAGGAACTTCATTACCACAGTCTCATAACACACACAGGTGCTGCTCATCAGGAGGTTGAATCAAATCAACTGTTATGCTAGGCCCAAAAGGTCAAGCAACTTTGCAAATACATGGTCCAAATCTGCCCTTTAAAGACATAGGATAACAGGAGAGTGAACTAACTACCGACCTAGGAGATAATCTGTGTGGCTCCTTCGGCCTCTTCTGTTGAAGTTGGTCCACTGTAAAATAAATTAAGTGTGATTAGAACTTTTGGACTGAGCTTGGGGTCTCCCAAATCCCAGGTGGGGAGGTCCTAATGACTGGACTATATTGTTTCTCTTTTGCTGGCCCAATGACTGCTCCATTATGGGTTTACATGTGTATTCATTTGTCCAAAGAGCACAAGTGAATGACTATAACCCAGTGATCTGGGTATCCACCTGGAAAGTGGGTGACCCAGGGGACTGAGCCTGGATTTCCTGCCTCCCAAAGGAATGAACTAGCCACTCATCTAAAAACTATAAAGTGGGTACTCCTTGCCTCTCTGGCTGTCTTGTGTGGAGCAAGGCCTAGCTCATTCCTGAAGAAACTACCTAAGTGCCTAAGGCTATGTCTACACTTGTTCAAATAAGTCGACTTTGCTAAGTCGACTTAACAAAGTTGACTTTAAGTTGACTTTGTTAAGTCAACTTAGCATGTCTACACTGTAAATTTAGGTTGACCTAAAGTCGACCTTTCCAAATCAACTTAGAGAATCCACGCTGGATGCCTAACTCGACTTGTGGAATCATAGAATCATAGGGCTGGAAGGGACCTCATGAGGTCATCTAGTTCAACCCCCTGCTAAAAGAAGGACACTCCCACTAAATCATCCCAGCCAGGATTTTGTCTAACCGAACCTTAAAAATCTCTAAAGACGGAGATTCCACCACCTCCCTAGGTAACCCATTCCAAAGCTTCACCACCCTCCTAGTGAGAAAGTTTTTCCTAATATCCAACCTCGACCTCCCCAGCTGTAATTTGAAACTGTTGCTTCTTGTTCTGTCCTCTGTTACCACTGAGAACAGCCTAGCACCCTCCTCTTTGGAGCACCCCTTCAAGTAGTTGAAGGTTGCTATCAAACACTCCCTCAGTCTTCTCTTCTGAAGACTAAATAAGCCTACTTTCTTCAGTCTCTCCGCGTAAGTCATGTGCCCCAGCCCCCTAATCATTTTTGTTGCCCTCCTCTGGACTCTATCTAATTTGTCCAAATCCTTTCTGTAGTGGGGAGCCCAAAACTGGACACAGTATTCCAGATGAGGCCTCACCAGTGTCGAATAGAGGGGAATTATCACATCCCTCAATCTGCTTGCAACACTCCTACTGATGCAGCCCAATATGCCATTGGCTTTTTTGGCAACAAGGGCACACTGTTGGCTCATATCCAGCTTCCCGTCCACCATAAGCCCCAAGTCCTTTTCTACAGTGCTGCTACTTAGCTGATCGGTCCCCAGCCTGTATCAGTGCATGAGATTTTTCCGTCCTAAGTGCAGGACTTTGCACTTGTCCTTGTTGAACCTCATGATTTCTTTTGGCCCAGTGTTCCAATTTGTCTAAGTCTCCCTGGATCCTGTCCCTGCCCTCCAGCGTGTCTACCGTTTCCCCCAGCTTGGTGTCATCCCCGAACTTACTAAGCATGCAATCTATCTCATCATCGAGATCATTAATGAAGATGTTGAACAGAACCTGCCCCAGGACCGACCCTTGGGGCACTCCACTCATTACTGGTTGCCAACTAGACATCGAGCCATTGATTCCTACCTACTGCGTCCGGTGATCTAGCCAGGTTTCTATCCACCTTACGGTCCACTCATCCAACCCATACTTCCTTAACTTGCCGACGAGAATGCTGTGGGAAACTGTATCAAAAGCCTTGCTCAAGTCGAGGTATACCACGTCAACGGCTCTTCCCGCATCCACAAATCCAGTCATCTCATCATAGAAGGCAATCAGGTTGGTCAGGCACGATTTGTAGGTTCTAGGTGACCTGGGAGTGATGCATGGTGGAAAGGGGGGGCACCCAAGGGGTGCCCCCTTTCCCCGGGCACCCCTCCAAAAGTGCCAGGGAGCTCAGCATTTTCCCCATTGTACCAGGGTATATGGGGGCTGAGCAGGACAGGGACAGGAGCAGGGTACAGGAGCAGGGTGAGCAGGGCTGTGTCTTGCCCTGTGGGTGGGCATGCCAGGCTCTGGCTGTGCCAGGAACCCAGGGAGGGAGGTCAGTGGTGGAGCCCTGGGACCCTTTAAGTTGACTTAGGGCTAAGCCACATCTACACTGGCTTAAGTCGACTTAATAAAGTCGACTTAACCAGTAAGTCAACGTAAAACTAGGTCTTATTAAGTCAACTTCAAATTTCCTTGTCAACTTAAGCAGCAGCTTAAGACAATTTAAGGAAACTGTAGTGTAGACGCAGAGTAAATTAAGTCAATTTAAGCCTGCTTAAGTCATCTTAATTTACAAGTGTAGACACACTCTAAGGTACTGGACTCCATGAGAGAAGCTCCCATTCATCCTCCCTGCAGCCTGGATTAAGGCGCTTATGCTTGTCAGAGGAGTGGGCTATAGTACATCTCTTTTCTCATTAGCATATTCCATTGGCTAGTTTAGGGAGTTCCCTGGCTAGCATGTTGGCTTTTGTTGATTGTATTCAAAAGTGCCTGTCTCTTCCCAATTTGTTGTTAGGTAGCTGGGATCCTATATACAGGCTTTGTGAATCACAATGTGTTCTTCTGATTTTCTAAGCACCTAAAGCTAAGAGCCACAGGGCTCAGTAATGCAGTGTCCAAGTCCCTTTGTAGATCCAGACCTCAGAACTATGCTTTCTTGTTTTGTGAGTATTCTGGGAGAAATGAAGAAGTAACATCTTAGGCATCAATTCATGCTTAAAGTAAGGCATGGGCTTAAGTCCCATTGACTTTGATGTGACTTGGGCATGTGATTAAAGTCAGGCATACATTTAAGTACTTTACAGAACTGGGGTTTACCCATTAGCTCATGCATACAGGAACTGGAATGTTCACTAAACATGAAGAAGGTAGGAGGCTGGCTAAAATGACTGAAGTATAACTCAGGGATGAGAACAACTAGGTAGGCACATATCTAAGACTACAGCAGTTCTGTTGGCTTACAGGGGAGGTGTGTTGGGAAGCGCATGTTACACCTCTCTGAAGGGAGAGTTTCTGTAGTTATTCTAAAGCCTGTTAATAATCCACAGAACTAGCACTCATGAAACAGATCTGACCCTCTGCCAGCACGTTAATCTAGGATAGCAACTATTTTGCTCTTAGATATTTGGGGTTAACAAAGGCAATGAATGTTATTTGCCTTTCAATTATAGAAAGTTATTTCTGTTCACTGAGTGAAGTAATGTAATCTTTGCTGCTCTCTAAAATGAAACATGAGCATATGTTCCTTTTTTGGGGTGTGTGACCTGTCCATGCCTAGGGTCGCTGGCCTGAAAATGCCACAGCCAGGGCAGACTGCAGAAGGAGAGCAGATTCTCCAAGAACTGGTGAGTAACACTGAAGTTTTAATTTCCTTGACCAGTCACTAGCAGTGCTCTTGATTTCCCACACTGGTTATCAAGAAAGTACAAGAGGAAATTCACAGTACTCTTTATTGTATTTCAGTCTCTGACTCCCAATCAGCAAATGAGTCCAGTAAACATATAAGTTATTTAAATTCTATTCCCTTTACTAAAATGTTCTCTTGATTTCCAAAGGGTCAACCACATTGCCAGATCAATGTAAGTTTGGATCTTCTCCAAAATACCATTTGCTGGATAATCCTTTAATAACTTAAAGTAAAGTTTTATTATATAAAAGGAAAGGAACAAATGAGAAGAGTTGTGAAATAGTCAAAGCAATCAGATACATACAAATGATTTTAAAGTCCGTTTACATTAGGTTGTTAGTAGAATTGTGGAGCTTGCAGTCTTGTACAGTTCTTCTGGTGTACATCCAGTACTTGGGTAGGTCTCAGTACTTTGTTTCCTGGGCTATGTTTACACTTACCAAAGTTAGTTTGAATTAGTTAATTCGAACTAACTAATTCAAAATAATTTTAGTTCTAACAAAGCAAATTTTAGTTCTAACTAAGCAAGTGCCATGCATGGCACTTGCTTAGTTTGAATTAGTCAATTGCATTGAGCTCAATGTGCCGGTTAGTTCAAACTAAGCGCTTAGTTCGGACTAACATGGCCACATTGGGTTAATTTGAACTAACTAGTTCGAATTAACCCTTACTTCGAAAAGTATAAGCGAATTTATTAGTTCGAATTAAGGAAGCCCTTAATTCGAACTAATGAAAGCCTAGTGTAGCCAAGGCTTAAGTTAGTTCGAATTAAGCTTCCTTAATTCGAACTAACTTGCCAGTTTAGACATAGCCATGGTTTCAGTTGTAAATGAGTTGATCCAGAGGTAGGCAGCAGGAGTGAAGACTGGACTGAGATGGTTCATCTCCATTTTAAAGTTTCTGACATGAGGCTTGTACTTCCTTTGTCCTAAACACAAACCCACAGCCACAGCACATGGCATAGAAAAACCTCAGAGTTGCCTGTCCGTAGGCATGTCCTGGTGACTCATCAGGTGTAGCCCCTGGGTTCTTTCACTGGATTTATTGTACATTTGAGTTCCCTGGATGGATCATTAAGAAGACTTAGTATTGCTGCCTTCTGTCTGGGGGTGTCACACAGAAACACAGCTCAAGTTTGAAATAGATATATATTTAGAATATATAATCCAAAACTGATGCCTATGTATAAAACAATATTACCATACGTAGCAAATTATAACCTTTCCAATTGTAACTGACATAACATATCTTGTAAGATTCGTTGTAATTTTGCAACATTGATATCAATAATATTATAAATGATCACTTATATTCGAGACAGTGTCACAGGGTGCTCTTTGTAGTTTACTATTTTCACAGCTCTGTGACTTTGTTATCATCATTACATGAAACTGTTACAAAAACCGACAGATAATAATAATTAAAAAGCTCTACTGCTCTCTTCCCCAATGCACTCCCCTCCTACTTACCCAACATGCAATTATTATGCTGAGTGATAAAATTAGATGCATACCATGTTGGATTTATCTGTTTATTTATTTATTCATTTATTTTATTTTTCCAACTACAGTAGAGAATTTTGCATGCTCTCTTTCTCCTTTCCTCCTTTCTCCCGAAAGAAATAGCTTATGTTCCTTATAAATATGGTAAAAGTGCGCTATGAAAACAGTCACACCTCTAGAACTATATTAGACTATGATGTTGTGACACTCTGTGTCTGCAAGCATCACCCCAGAAACCCCATATTCACAGCTGTCATATAATTATGATGTGTTTTGTATGAAGTGTGCTTTGTGAGGTATCATTTTAAAAGTCTTGATCTGCTAAACATTAATATCCTGCAGGATCGTATGTGCTATCTTTGTATGTGAAGTTCTTAAGTTTTGCTGAGCATGTGCTACTGAAATGTGTTGGAAGGAAAGTAACACCCCAAGCAGCTTTTCAGGTGCTACAGTGAAGCAGCCTGACATTCTAAACATCCATTAAGGGGAATCCACTCTCCCAACCACCCTTGGTTATGTCTACACTTGTTAAGTCGACCTTGTTAAGTCACCTTAACAGAGCCTGTAGTGTAGACATACCCATCTACACTTGCTTTAAGTCGACTTAGGTCGACTTAATAAGGTCAACTTAAGCCTTAAGTCGACCTTCAGAGGTGGAGTTATCAAGTCAACTTAAGGAAGCACTTAAGTCGACTTACCGAAGCGCCCAGTGTGGATGGAGATTTCTGTAGGTCGACTTAAGCATCCTTAAATCCACCTAAGGCGCCAGTGTAGACACACTCCTCTATCCCTAGAGACTTCACTGAGGAAACACATACACAGCAAGGTATTGCTTGACCAATAGGGAGTGGCCCCCATGTCACATGCATAGATCTTTCTCAGGGCTTTAAAAGTAGAGGAGGGAGTGCTATCATCACTTGTCTTCATTCCCCCACAACTCAAAACCTGAAGGAATGCCTGGAAGACAATAGGACTTTTGAACAGAGGGAGGGGAACCCAGACTGCAGAGCAGATGCTGCCTGTGGAAAAAGAACCTGAAATCCTGCTTGTACTCTCAGAGAGCGTGAGATATTGCTAATTGTTCAATATTATAAAATATAGACTGCAAACTTATTTTTATTTCTTTGGTAACTACCTCTGATGCTTTAAGAAACTATATATAATCACTTAAAATCTATTTTTCTGTAGTTAATAAATCTGTTTTGTCATTTTTATCTACAAGTGTGTGTCCTTAATTGAAGCACATGAGAAATCTTAGCTCAGTTATTGAAAGTTGGTACATGTCTTCCTCACATTGAGGTGGGAGAGGACTAGGTAGTAAACTTATTCTGCTAAGGGTTCTGATGAAGGCAGGAAGGGTCAACTTTGGGGTGCAAAGCAGAAAGCTGGAGTGAACTGGATGGTGCCCTTCTATCCATTATTTGTTCATGAAGCTCCACCAGTTGTGGTGCTGGGTGATAACAGGACCTGGAAGGACTTGATGTTTGTCACCAGCAAAGCATTGGTGGGAGCCCACCCTAGCTGGACAGTAAAGAGGGCACAGCAGTTCCATGGCTTTTAAGCTGCACTCTAGGGGTGCATCTACCCTGGCAAGTTAGGTTGACTTTAGGACACTTACTAAATTCTATAGGACTTTTCCTAAAAAAATTGATCTTCCATTCACATAAGACAGGCTCAATAAATTAGGGACACAGGAGAGATACAATTTTACTTGCCATTTGACCCCTCCCAACAAGCACAGATCAAACAAGAAATGGACCTCTGAAGACAAGGCTCAGACTTGTTTGCCGATGTCCACACAGAGCAAAAAGGCTTTTATTTAGCTTTTTAAAAAAAAAACAAAAAAAAAGTTTGTGGCCATGAATAAAATATGAGCAGGCAACTTGGTTTGCTACCCTAGGCTAAATTAAAATCAAGGCCAATTTTGCATGCACTTGAGGTTCAAGTTCACAAAAATTTGTTGATCTTTTTAGCTGGCTGACAGGAAGGCCCTACTACTGTTTTTCTGTGGGTTGCTCATTACTCGTGAGGATCCTTAGTCTTTTAAAGACATTCTTTAGATTTTCTGTATTTGTGAAAAATGATTTTTAAAAAAGAGAATCCTTTCTGACAAGGGACTGACAGCTCTCTTGGTATGTATCTATTTGCTAATAACTTTTTCCTTATTTTATGTTAAAGTGACTAATGGTGGCCTAATGAGGTTCTTATTGAAATCCCACGTCTGACTAGTTGCATGCAGCAGCGTTATTCAAAGCAACCCAGCCATTGATCATCACTGTTAATTTCTCCTGAGAAATTATTTAGGGAAGGCAGGCAAAAGTGAGTTGGAATGAAAGGGTATGGAAGGCAAAACCATCAAGAACTCAGAGTACAAGCGAAGTTCTATCAGAATTACAGGTCATATTTTAGATAAACTCAGAAACTGAGGAATGTGGAAAACTGAAACATAACTTGGGGTCTGTAGGATTTTCACGCTTACTCCAAATATGCTTTATACAGTTCTGTGTTGGGCCTAGTGAAACTCCAAACAGGAACGTAGTTTGCCCAAAATGAATGGCTCTAACGCAGCATAGTGTAGTGCTAGTGCAAACCAAATTCTTGTCTCTTATCGCTGATGCAAAAGATGAGCTGAAAATGATAATAAAAACTAATCCCAGAAATAAATGCTAATATACCCATTAACCAGAATGGAGGGGAGGGGAGGAAGAGTGGTGTTCAGCACTCCTGTTCAGGGAGAGATGTTTCACTCAGAAAAGCTTTGATTTAATATTATGTTCCCTGCCACGTGAAATCAGCTTGGCACTTGCTTGCTTGTGAAAGATATCCCAGCATGTACCATTCTCTGTACCCTTCAATCCAAGCAATTGCATTACGACCCATGCTATCAACACCATCAGAGAACGTGTCATTTTAGGATATTTTAATCATACTCAGAGATATCAGGACAATTTCACAGAATGGGGAGGAAAATTGTTCTAAAAGGAGCCTATACCGAACATACTCACAGCTTGTAGAGTGGCAACGGGCAGTGCAAGAAGGGGAATTAATTCATTGTTGATTTCATCCTCTCGTTTACTCTTTAAATAAACCCAGATAACACAGTGTTTCCAGCCTTTACATCTCTTGCACAACAACCTCTTTAGGTGCAGCTGCAGATCTAGTATATGTCTCACACTGTAAAACATCTCAGTGAAAGTATTAACATTCAAGAACTTAATACTGGCTAGAAATCCTCTCTCTAATTTAGATATATGAAAAAAATTGACTTGGAAAAGACAATCCTTTCTCTCTATTTCATGGTATTTAGAGAGGAAAATTAATCAAACTGGGTATTATTTTAAACTGTTGTTTTTTATGTTAATAATGTTTTTTTTTAAAACAAAACTGATTTTTCATTTACATGTTGCTAGTTTTTTACTTTTTACTTTTATTCTCTTTAATTGCTCAGACAGATGTACTTGTTTCTTTAATTCGTTTCCTGATTGTTTGTAGAACTTCAGGTTTTACTTAGAGATTTTTTTTCCACTGAGATGTTTCACAACTAAAACGTTCATGCTGAAAAAGTGAACATCAGAGTCTCTTTAGCTTTCTGAAAGTGAGGAAAGCAAACACAACATTAGTAAGCAAATAACCCACACTATTTGCAGCCAATGTCACCTTCTGGTATACTGAACTTCCAGAAGACCAGACAATTAAAATGTTTTGACCAAGCTGTAGTCTTTCATCCGGGGTTGCAGTTTGAAGTCAGTATGACTTGTGCTCCTAAATCACTTAAGTGAGTTTGAAAATCCCAGCCTAACTTTTGGCTTTGATTTTTTTGGAAAATTTTGGCCTGTGTGTTTGTTTAAAAGTTCACAGTAACTTTGTTAATTTATTGAAAGTCCAAGTAACTTTTCATTGTTAACACTGATTTTATCCCACTCAGAGAAAAGTTTTAATAAAAACACCATTTTGGTGTTAAAACAACCAGAGTCCTGTGGCACTTTAAAGACTAACAAATTTCTTTAGGCATAAGCTTTCTGGGGCTGCAACCCACTTCGTCAGATGTTTGTTAGTCTTTAAATTTGTTAGTCTTTGTTAGTTTTTGCTGTACACAGGCTAACACGGCTACCCCTCTGGAAAATATTTTGATGTTGCAAACACTTATGCACAAGCTCAATTTTAAGCACATAAATAATTCCAGAGAATTCAATGGGATTCTTCATGTGACTAAAGATATGTATCTGATGTATATCAGATGTTCATTCTGTTGAGAGACCTTGTAACACTAGAAAAACCAAGTTGAATTTGAGTTTACTGCAATCATTGAATTGTGGTGAGTTTTTTTAAATTCATTTAACTATATATTGTAGGTAAGAGATTTTCTTTTTCTTGTGTACAGATGACACCCAACTAACAAGTAGTTTAAAATTAAAATTTTAAAATAAAAAAAACCAGATGTTGCAACAGGGCACTACGTTACAATATTTTGGTTTTTACCTGTAGTGGATTTGTAAACCTCAAATAAGAAACCCCTCCAGTAAAGATATTTTAAAAACCAGCTTTTATAATTTAGTTCACTACAAATCTTAATCTAAAACTGCAGTAACACACATTTATGAATGAACTGAGTCTGAATCACAACTTGCTCTCTAATCTGCTGTTGAAAAACTACAGGCTGTTCCATACACAGCACTTGTGGCAAACACACATTTTCGCCCATAGTCAGTGATTATCGTTATAAGTTACCTGTGCGCTTAAATAGATCCTCATCTGATGTCAATCAGAATTGGCTTTAAAGGAGCTACACTACCTGATGATGATCAGAGTCTTTGATTGAAACATAACAATTTGGTAAAGAGGACGGAACTGATGGGCTCCTTATAAGAGAAAGGAGAACAAAGTATGTCTCTGAAAGGAAGGACTTAAATGAAAATGATCTCAGAAACAACCTATATAGTGCTTTGTAGTTACTGAGGGGTTAGTACAAACAAGCAATAATAATAATAATTAATAATAAATAAACTTTCAAATAATAGAGACAGAAGAGGAACTGTTTTTCTGCCTGTGGTTGGATATATTCACTCTGTTGAGAGACCTTGTGACACTAGAAAACACTAGAAAAACAAGATGGAATTGAGTTTAATGCAATCATTGAATTGTCATGAGGTTTTTTTAAAAATTCATTTAACTATATTGTTTAGGTAAGAGATTTTCCTTTTCTTGGGTACAGATGACACTCAGCTGATGAGTGTTTTAAAATTCTAGCAGGTTGGAAACAAGATCTGACTTCTTGTGGAAATTAAGTTCTGTATTAGCATAGTGAAGAAGCCAATTTGTGTACAGAATTACTAACGGGGAGCTGAATAGCAGGTTGTGAGAGTGCAGCACATGAAAGAGATTTCATCTGAGTTAAAAAAATAATATAAAAAACCCAAGGTTTTTAGAACAGACAACCTTAAAGCCAGTTGACTATTCAGATTGGTTAGACTTCTTGTACAAATCTGAATTACTTCTGTACTTGTTTTGTCCCTTTTAGTGAACTGGTTTTAAGGCCGTCTGTTCTAAAAAACTTATTTTTCAATCAAGACTAAAAGTAGATCAAATCAAAACTTTTGAACAGCAGCTTTTCAACTCCACATGGGATTCAAACCTGTGCCCTAATCTTGGTACCATAGGGTCAGATGCCTGGCAGGCTTTCTGCTGGGCACAGGTTGCCATTCAAACCTATAAACATTACATCATCTGCTGGAGAAAGGTGGAAAAACACATAGTATACATACAGAGAAAGCAAAGTTAATATAAAGGTTGTCTAAAAAGTATGGCCCATGAGACAAATTCTCTTCTCTGCACTTTCCTCGTAAGTGCCAAGGGCTGTAGATGTAACAGGACCAGTGAGGTTTTGCTGTGTCCTATAAAGCTAAGATGGTAAATGTCTGCACAGGCCCCCCTCTACTTTCATTGATTTTATGAAGGGATCATTAGATCATCTAGTCCAGTGGCTCTCAACCGGAAGTACACATACTCCTGGGGGCAAGCAGAGGTCTTCCACTAGGTACAGCAATTCATCTAGGCATTTGCCTACTTTTACAACAGGCTACATAAAAAGCACTAGGGAGTCAGTACAGACAGACAATGACCTATTTATATTGCTCTACATACTGCACAGTGAAGTTAAGTACAATATTTATATTTCAATTGATTTATTTTATAATTATAGGGTAAAAATGAGAAAGTAAGAAATTTTCAGTAATAGTGTACTATGATATGTTTGTATTTTTATGCCGGATTTTGTAAGCAAGTAGTTTTTAAGTAAGGTGTAACTTGGGTGTACGCAGGACAAATCCAACTCCTGAAAAGGATACAATAATCTGGAAAGGTTCAGAGCCACTGATCTTGTCTGATATTCTGTATAACACAGGCCTTAACTTTCACCCAGTTACTCCTGAATGGAACACAGGCTGCATCTACACTGGTATATTAAGTCGATTTAAGCTTGGCTTAAGTTGACTTAATTTGCCCTACGTCTACACTACAGTTTGCTTAAGTCGACTTAAGGAAAATAAAGTCGACTTTATTAAACCACCTTTTCATTAGACTTAAGGCTTAATTCGACTTTTTAAAGTCAAATTAAGCCAGTGTAGCCTTGGGGTAGCCCTAAATCGACTTAGGGCTACCCCAGGACTACACCAATGACCTCCCTGCTGGGGGGGGCACAGGGGGAGCCTGGCATGCCCCCAAAGTGCAGGGCATGTGGGCAGGGTGTGACACTGTCTGGATTTAGGGAAGCATTTATGATATTATTTTCAATGGATATCTCATAAATGCTATAGTCCATAGGAACTATGTCATGTTTGGTATCAATAGGAAGGTAGTAATTTGCTGGAATGATTATATAGTTTATGTCTAGGAATTCTATTTCAATTAGAAGTTAGGAATATAGTGTTCTATCTAGACTTTAACTTATGTTATTTTATGGAAATGTCTGACAGAGGCATCTGTGCAAAACCATTGTGTCCTTAATGTTAAGGAAGCTCCCAGGTACAATGGGCCCAGTGAGAAACCTGATGAACCATTAAGGAGACAATGGTTGTAGACATCCTGTCTGGGAGTTTCCCCAGAATCACACAAGTTAAAGTATAGATATAACAACCATATTCCTAACTTCTAATACAAATACAATTCTTATACATAAACTATATAATAATTCCCAGCAAATTACTACCTTTCTATTGATACCAAACATGACATAGTTCCTATGGATTATAGCATTTATGAGTTATTAAAAGAAAATAATATCATAAATGGTTCCCTAAATCTGGACAGTGTCACATGAGGCTCTGTCCTGCCCTTTGGGGGGGCATTCCAGGCTCCCACTGTGCCTCCCCCCAGCAGGGAGGGCATTGGTGTAGTCCTGGGGTAGCCCTAAATTGACTTAGGGCTACCGCACGTCTACACTGGCTTAATTCGATTTTAAAAAGTTGAATTAAGCCTTAAGTAGAAGTAATTCTAGGGTTAATAAAGTCGACTTAATTTTCATTAAGTCGACTTTATTTTCCTTAAGTCGACTTAAGAAAGCTGCTTAAGTCAACTTAAGAAAACTGTCGTTTAGATGCATGGTAAATTAAGTCGACTTAAGCAAGCTTAAGTCGACTTAATTTACAAGTGTAGACACAGCCTCTAAGGCAGAACTGAACCCAGGTCTCCCACATCCTAAGTGAGTGTCCTAAACACTGGGATAGAAGTTATAATATTGATACTGTCCCTTCAGTTCTTTGTGATAAAGGGCTTCAATGGATAACTCCAGGAATGAGTCCATGGCTCCGAATCTTGAGTAGGGGTGGATTATCCCTCTGACTTTATTTAAGTGCCTAACTCCCTTTGAAGGTTATAGTTTAGACCACATGCCTCTCCTTGGTATTTCCTGCTGGCTAGTTAAGTTGATCCCGTTTTATGCACCTAACTCAGAACTGTGGATTCCATTAGGTAAGAGGGCACCTAAATATTAGGCATTGCAATGCTACATCTAAGTCCAATTTGTGAATATAGTCTCAAAAGACTTCATGGAGTCCATCTCTGTTGAAACGCCTTCTGTTCTGCTGTAATTAAGCTTTGTGGTTAGGTTATAGGAGGAATGGAGAGACAGATTAGGTTAGTGGATTGGCAGGCTCTTTCACCCACCAAAAATGTTGCAATAGCTGTGGAGATTATCATGGGTCTTATAGGGCAGCACTGGGCATAAAGCAACATAGCTGACATGCTAAAGCTATGGGCAACAATTTCTTTGCCTCAGCCCCTATTGAATTCCCATTTTCTAAGTTTGTGTACTTGGGCTTGGCCCAGGGAATGGGATTTGCCACTGTGAAAGCATGGTGGAGTGAATAGAGCAGGTTAACCACTCTGGGCTGCTCCAGATTGGTCATGAAGACACATGTGGGTTTTCTTTGCAAAGAAAAACAATTTTACATTACATCTGGAAAAAGTCAATCAGCACAACTAGTGGGGAAATGGGTTATGGTGATTTTGTCCTCTTGGGAAGTGGATGTTCTTGACAGCACTGCATGCTTAAGAAAATCCAGTATCCAGTGTGTTCACAACAGAGCTGTCTGAGAGAACATGGGGGAATATTGAATCATCCTCAGCAAAAGGGAAGGCATGAGAGTCATCATGCACACACAGTTACTATGAAATTGTTAATAAGGAGGGCTATCTAGCAGGGCCAGTGCTGGATAATGCAACACTTTTCACTAGTTCTTGACAAGCTTTGCATTGTAAGATTGTTACTTTCCATATGCCTACAATTTTCCCTCCAACTCACTCTCCATTGTCTGGTGCAGAGTAGAATGTGCAGTATTTTTTTGAGTATTACTCAGAAGATTTAGCAGTAGAGTATAGCTCTGCCACAGGTACACAGTAAGCAGCTTCCAGGAAATGATGAGCTCTGAGACAAAGGAAGCCTATGATATATTGTAAGTGTGTTGTTTAGAGACCAGCGGAATGTTATTTTCTTCATAAAAAATAGTAAAGAGAATAATAAATTCAGCAAAATTAGTTATTATTTATGAGTACCAACAGACGACACTTTCAAATTAACGTAGTAATTTATTCTATTCAGACAACCAAGGAACACAACAACTTCCTAGTTATTAAGATTTAGATGACATAGTAAAAGAGGGCAAATGGTTCAGAACCTGTTGTAACAGATAATGATAAAAAGGTGCATATGTCTCCCAGCATTCCAGTATTAAATTCCCACTAGAAAGATATATTTGAATTAAAAAAAAAACCCTCCTCTGTTTGATTACTTCTTATGTGTCCCATGTTTATTAACACTTTCACTTACTTTTCTTCGAGTTTTCCTTGTTTCACCATGTACTGATCTGTTAAAGTATCATTCTAGTACTGTCTTTGCGCCTGTTTCACTTTGTGCATTCTCAGTCTTTGGTCTAATGAATATAATTTTTCTTTCTGTTTGTGGCTTTGTTTCTTTCCTTTTCATTTCACCAGAAGTCCATGATTATTTGTTAGTCTGAAATACGGTAATGTATCAATTTGCATAACAAAAGCCTTAATCTAAATCATAGTACATTTCAGCATATCAGTCACCCTTTGTTCACTGTATCTTTTCATCACTTTTAAGGGATAAAATTAGAATAGAACAGTGATAGAAGTTAAAGCCAGTTCTAGAAGAGAGGAGAACAAAACTGTAATCGATTTTTTTTCTGTAGCTCTGGCTATTAAATATAAACAATATTAATGAGTTGAGGCTAGAAAATGGCTAAAATAATTGGGCTGGAAAAGAACCTGTTCAAATATAATCAAAACCTTTTATGAAGTCAGTTGAAACCCTGGTTGAGGTCTAATACCTGGGGAAGACTGTATAGTTGGGTTCCAATGACACAGAAGGCAACATCGTGCATGTTTTTGAGTGACGTGTTGCCTGACCTCCTGACAGGATTGCAGAGAGCACACAAATATAAAAGGAGAGGCAACAAACCAGAAGAGGTACAAAATGTTATCAACAAAGTTAAGGACACTTTGGGAAACAGAAAGCTGGCAGCATGTCAAGGAAAGAGGAATGAGATTGTTGGAGGTCCATGTAAAATCAGGACCTGTGAATTAAGTGGCACAGCATGTAGGATGCTTGAAGTATGATAGGGAAAAGCACTAGAGATGATCCGTTAAGCAGCAGGGACAAAAAGCAAAAAATATCTAAGGCTTTAGAACTTTACTGGTTATCCCAGCTGAATCTCTGAACTTGGTATGTAGTAGCCATTCTACCACTCTTGAACTAGTGCCTGAATTAAGGCTATGTGTACACTTGGAGTGAGGGGGTGCGATTCCCAGCTCATGTAGACATATACATACACTAGCTCTCTTTGAATTAGCCCACTGAAAATAATAACGTACTTGCAGCAGCGAGTGGCCACACAGGCTAGCTGCCCTAAGTATGTACTCATTGGGCTTCAAAGGGATTGTACTTAGGGCAGTTAGCATATGAAGCTTCTTGCTGCTGCTGCTGTTCTGTTTTTAGCATGCTAGCTTGTTGAGATCTAGTATAAATATGTCTCCGAAAGCTTGGAATCATACAGCTAGTTCCAAGTGTAGACATAGCCTAAATATATATCCTTCCATAGGGGAACCTTCCTATAGTGCTTTCCTTCATAGATTTTTACTATACTTTGCTCTCTGAATTCTTATGACATCATCTCTGTCCATCATTATTTAAAATCAATCTATGTCACAGACATGCAGATACAAGGACCACCTAACTCCTTTAATAGCCAGTGGAAGCTTTTCTATTACAGTGGTGTTTGGATAAGGCCCATACATAGGAAGGGTTAGAGACTGGTCAATTTAACAGGAATATCTTTAAGGTTTTGGGGAGGCAAAAGAAAGCTGTCAGGTATCATGAAACAAACAGAGAAACAAATAAGGAAATGCCAATTTGAGATGGGACCAAACCAGTTTTCTGGATCCAAAAACTCTCAATTACAACTGGTCAAAAAATAAAATAAAATAAAATAAAATAAAAAAATTAAAGGGATAGATTACTGTAAAAAAAAAGCAGTTTTGTAGAAACTGATGTGTTTGATAGGAATGGGCCAATTGGATCAACTTTTCCATGGGAAAGAGTAAAATTTCATTTTTAGTATCTCAGAACACTTTGATTCATTTTGTTTTGGCCTTTACATATGAAATATGTATTCTTTAATGCTCTGTGTGCCTATATATTATGTCTAATATTTTAATGTAATATAAAAGTCCCAAATGAAATGACCATTTTGATTACAGTCAAAACAAAACATCCCAAATCATTATTTTAGATTTATTTGAATATTCATTTCATGAAAAATTTAAAAATTTCAATTTATTTTTCCAATTTGGATGTTGGAATGCCCCACAGAATGGAAGTTCTAGCTCCCAACCAGGTCTACTCCCAACTATTATGAAAATTGGAAGATGAATATCAGAAAATGAGTCAATTTTCAATGGAAAATAATCTATATTTTGTCATGAAAATTCCCTGAGAGTCCATCTTTCCTAAACCTCAGATGATTATCGGGGGAAGACGTAGTTTTCAGTTAAGAGTAAATCCACCTACCCTGATTATGCACATATGGATATTTTTATCAAAATGTTCTCATAGGCAATAAATAAAGCTAGATTAACACTACCACTTTCTATGCAAGAACTACATGGATAAAGAGTCAATTTAGGCTCTTTGGCTATGTCTACACTTGTTAATTTAAGTCGACTTAACATGTCCACACTCAAAATTTAAGTTGATTTAGAGGGGACCCTACCAAATTGACCTAGAGCGTCCACAGTGGATGCCTAGGTTGACTTGCAGGGGCTAGGTGGACCTGGGACAGGTCCTCAGTGGCAGGGGGGGGGACACCCCTTGCCAAGTGTCAGGGGGCTCAGCATTTGCCCCATTGTACCTTGGTACAATGGGGGCTGAGCCTGACAGGGACCCTGGCAGGGCATAGGGGCAGGGTGGGCAGGGCACTGCTCTGCCCTGCCCTGTGGGGGGGCACTCTAGGCTGTGGCTGTGCCAGCCACCCTGGCAGGGAGGGCAGTGGGGAAGCCCTAAAACCCCCTAAGTTGACTTAAAGTCAATTTTGGGCTAGTCCACGTCCACACTGGCTAAGCTGACTTTCTAAAGTCAACTTAGCCAGCAAAGTCGACTTAAAATGAGGTTTTATAAAATCAACTTAATTTTTCCATAAGTCGACTTAAGCAGCTGCTTAAGTCGATTTAGGGAAAGTGTAGTGTGGATGCAGATTAAATTAAGTCGACTTAAGCAAGCTTAAGCAAGCTTAAATCAACTTAATTTGTAAGTGTAGACTCACCCTTTGTCTGTACTAACAGCTGGTTATCATGATAAGCAGAATTATCTAAGGGTTACCTTATGCCTCCTCCATCTATTTATTACATCCACATGATGTCTCATACTGTATGCTTAGATTTTAACCTCTTTGGGGCAGGACACTGGGCTCAGATCCTCAGAGGTATTGAGGCCTCTAACTGTCATTGATTTCAATGGGAATATAGGTGCCTATGTACCTTGAAAGATCTGGTCCCCAGTGCATTACACCTAGGCCTCAATAACTAACTTCTAAACTGTACTGCAGTGCCATTAAATAATAGTGTGAGACACCAGGGCCAGAGGGAAGCAGGAGAGTCGTTGAAGGCAGATATATAAGCCCCAGAATGATCCTGGCTTTGTTCCCTACAAACTGAGCAGGGTGTGGTTCTGGCTAATTAGAGGCACCTGAGACCAATCAAGGGCCAGCTGATAAAAAGCCTGGCCCCAGCAAGAGTGTTGTGGGAGGAGCAGATGAGTGTTGGAGGAGCAGATGAGTGTTGGAGGAGCAGAGGAGTGTTGGAGGAGGGCGAAGGAAGTAAAATAGCGATGGAGACAAGTAAAAGAGCACTGAGAGGGGGAAATAGCCTAGGGGAAGGAACTGTTGCCGGTGGCAGTACCAGCAGCGTGCAGCTGCCTTTCCTAGGGCCCCTAGGCTGGGGCTCGGAGTAGAGGGAAGGCCCGAGCCCGTTCCCCCTCCTACTCTGTGCTGGCAGCGGAGTAACGACTTCCCAGAACCAGGGGCAGACAGGGCTTGCCTGGACCCCATAACAAGACGAAGCACAGGACCCACAGGGGCAGAGTGGACTGATTTGCCACAATAGTAATAATGATAATGTAGGAGCAGTTACCATGCTATGTTGTATAAAATACAACAGTGTTTCTCTTAGATCAGGAAATATCTAACAAATTTAATACATCATGCTATGGCTTGTAATGGTTGATAAACAATTGATTTTTTTAAGCATGATCACTACAATTTCTGTTATGTATTTCTTTTATTTATTTATAGGCATTTCTATGTTACTCATGACCATCGTATCACTTTTGCTAGATGCTCATACAGACAAGAGCAGATGTCTTTGTGTTTCATGTGGAGCTGTTCAACATTACCAGGCATATTCCCACTGGGTAATTGAGGCTTGTAAATGTAATCATCAGGACAGTGGACATATGGTATACTTTTTGACATAGGAGGTATGTGCCAAGATGAATTTGATAGCTCAGTGGCTACAAAATAATTTAGGATGGCCTTTGTGTTTAGAACTTCAGTTAACATACAATTTCTTAAAGCAGAGGAACTTTAATTAGAATAATCACCTAAGGCATCATATTAAAAAGCAAATACAAACAGGCAAAGAGCAAATCTCAGAGTTATAAGAGCTGTGCAGATAGGCACAAGGCAAAGATAATGAATATAAGTAGCAGCTGGGCCTTTCAGATTTTAGTACATTAGTTGTCTATAGAAACTATCATAAGCTATTTTAACTAGGGAAGATTTTTGGAGTGGGTGTTTTAGAGATGCAAAGCAGCAGCTCTCTTTTTCAAAGAGAGGAACTTGTTGCTGTATTTTGCCATCATTGATAAACTGTCACCATTTTTTTCCAATTCATATAAAGTGATCTAAGAATAATACTGTTCAATTTAACTAATGTTTGCAAGGTGCTGTGAAGGTGAAAATCACTGTAAGTACTATGTGTTTTTATTATATTAAGTATCTCAAACTGATTTAAAATATGAATTAATTAGCTCTCACAAATCCTCTTTGAGAGAGAGAGAAAGATATATTATAGTATTGTATATAGTATTATATGTATGCGGGGAGAAAAAAAAGAAAGCATCTTCCTTCAATAGGAATTAGGTGCCTAAATAGCTTCCTATAAACTATAATCCTTCCTATAAACTAGGAGTAATTAGATGGAAAGATAAGGCTCTGATTCTGCAATAGGATATGTTACTATGAGTCTTTATGTTGTGCAGAGTCTCACTGATATCAGTGGCTATGTCTACACTTGTTAATTTAAGTCGACTTAGCATGTCCTCACTCAAAAATTAAGTCGACTTAGAGGGGACCCTGCCAAATAGATCTAGAGCGTCCACACTGGATGCCTAGGTCAACTTGTATGGGTTAGGTGGACCTGGGAGAGGTCCACGGTGGTGGGGGGGCACCCCTTGCCGAGTGCCAGGGGGCTCAGCCATTGCCCCATTGTACGTTGGTACAATGGGGGCTGATCCTGACAGGGACCCTGGCAGGGCATAGGGACAGGGTGGGCAGGGCTCTGTCCTGCCCTGTGGGGGGGAAGGGGGGGAACGCTAGGCTGTGGCTGTGCCAGCCACCCTGGCAGGGAGAGCAATGGGGAAGCCCTAAAGCCCCCTAAGTCGACTTAAAGTTGACTTAGGGCTACTCCACGTCCATACTGGCTAAGTCGACTTAATGAAGTCGATTTAGCCAGAAAAGTCGACTTAAGCTGCTGCTTAAATCGACTTAAGGAAAATGTAGTGTGGATGCAGATTAAATTAAGTTGATTTAAGCAAGCTTAAGTCGACTTAATTTCTAAGTGTAGATGCACCCATAGGGCTTTATCACAAAGGAACTTATGTATTGCAGTGCTGTCCCGTGGAATTCACAACTCTGAGTTAGACACCTCAGAAGCTAGCATGCTGAGCTGGAACCATTTAAAATGGCCAGCAGTGATATGCTGAGGAGAGGGGCAGGGCTTAGGCTCCAGATTCACAAAGGTATCAAGGGGTACGTCTACACTAGAAAAAGTTAGGTCAACTTTGTTAAGTCGACTTAAAGTCGACCTTATTAAGTCAACTTAACAAAGTGGTTACCCTGAACCTGGACTTAGTAAATCGACCTACCTGCCCTTAAGTCAACTTAATAAAGTCTATTTAAGGGTTAATCTATGTCCACACTGTGCTTAAGTCGACCTAAGGAGTCGACTTAAGGGTTAGGTTGCCCTAACCGGCTGTTCTTACTCAGTCGACTTAAGGAATTTCTTAAGTTGACTTAATGAAAGCCCAGTGTGGATGGGGAGTAATTTAGGTCGACTTAAGGCTACTTAGTTCGACCTAAATTGCCAGTGTAGACATACCCAAGGTGTCTAACTTCCATGGATATGGGCCGTAGGAGCCTATGTCTACTCAGCTCTTTCCTACAATAAAAAAGAGAGTGAGCCACCCTCGGAATAGACAGTGGCCCAGTGCCTCAGGCAGTCTACAGGAATATGGAAGGTGCAGATTTACATCCCTGCCCTGCCTGGCTTGGAGCAGGGACTTGAACTCAGGGATCCTAGCTATTGGTGATTCAGGTGTGGATCTCGCTCAGCTATTCTCCTGGAGTTGTTCTACTTTATATACATATTCATTGGGATGACAAGAGATTGAATCTCTAGCACAGTGGACAGGGCCCTCATCTGGCATGAGGGAGACTTAGGTTCAAGTTTCTGTGCCAATATAGATGTAATATGTTATACAAAGTGGAAGAGGTCTGACTGCGAGAGGACTATTCTTGAATACCCAATAGAATCACAGGGCTGGAAGGGACCTCATGAGGTCATCTAGTCCAACCCCCTGCTAAATACAGGACCACTCCCACTAAATCATCCCAGCCAGGGTTTTGTCTAATCGAACCTTAAATATCTCCAGTATCTAATTTTAATACTATTAAAGTTACAATAGTCAATACATTTGTCCCATGTTTAAATAATGTAATAAATAGGATGTGTAGGAATAATTCGTCATAAATAAAGCACATATTGATATAGTTAAAATGGTTTCCTTTTTGATGATCTTTTACAGAAATTTGATTTTAGAAATATTTTTAATAACAAATTTAGATTTTTTTTCTATAAGTGACACATCTGGTACTTTCTATACAGTGTAACCTGACTACTGTATGTGAACTAAAATTCTTCATTATATGCTAAGTGATTTACTAAATTAATACAATATAAACTCAGTATACTTTTATTTTTAATTGTTTTTTTACTATTATATCCATAAGACTTAATTAGCAAAATGGGATAAGCAAAGTATTGATTTATGTAGTGGAAAGATACATAGTTTGTGAATATTTATTCCATTTATGCTGAGACATATGGGTGGCTATATTCTCCCAGATGTACAGCTTTATTATTTGGTGTCTAATTTAGGATCCTGTGTTATGACGACATATGGAGATATATTGATTCATTCTGTGAAGAACAGAATAGAAGAATATATCATTAAGCCTCATTGTTCAAACCTGACTATCAACAACTTGGTAGGGGATAGATTGTATTTCTCTAAGTGTTTCCTCCAGTTTAGGAGACACTCATTTGGAACTGTTAAAAATGTGTAAAGGATTTTATGATTTGGCTGACATTGTTCGGACAATCCATTGTGGAGAAACTTGTACTTCCAGATAGGAGTTCAAACCTTCTAATATGTGAGCTGGAGGAATAATATAGAGTGATAGAAAGATTTAGCCAAACCTTAAGAAACCAAGATGGCATTTACCATGTAGATTTAGAAAAAAGATGTATCCAGATCAACAAAGATGATTTTTGCACAATATAGTATATTTAAACTAAAACAGGTAATGTCTGTGTAAATTATTTGCCTTTATGCAAGGGATAGGATTTAATTTATATAAATGAAAAAAGACATTGTGATGAGGCATGCTTGCTCTGCACTGTTTCTCCAATGGTTAACTCTACCCTTCGGGCAAAAAAGGCCACATTCCCTTAACTTTGAAGGACATGCAGCAGCTGGAGACTGGGTATAAGAAGGATTCGAGCAGCTCAGACAGGGTTGGCTACTGAGGGAGAGGATCCAGACTGCTGGTTCTCTCTCTGGGGAGCTGTGATAGGCTCTGAACCCCAAGCTAATACATAGAGCCCCAGATGGGCCCAGGCTGTTGAATGAACCCACAGAAGAGACTGAGCTGCACTGACTGAAGACCCCAGAGGCCTCAGAGAATTGTGTATCATCACCAGAGAAGACAGGATGTTGTCACCGGATGCCATTTAATGTTCTTTTTTTGAATGATACTGTTATGATGTCATGTTTTCTGCAGCATCATGTATGTACACAGAGGTGGGACATGTTCCCATGTATTTCATATGGCTCGGGGGGAGGCAGACAAGCAGAGCTGTCCAGAGAAAAGAAGAATGACAATGGTCTAGACTCTAGCTAAATGTCTATAGCACCTTTTCCAGAGAGAGGAAGGTCAGCTGCCCACTCTGAACAAAGTGACTACCTCAGCCCAGGAAAGGAGAATTGGTGGGGGGAAGGGTCGGAAACAAACACACACACTGGGAACTGTTAGAGGCTTTTTGCCAGAGAAACTCCATCCTGAAACAACCCCATCTACAAGCAAGATCTGAGCCCTGCCTAGGGAAAGGCAGAGACTGGCTGCTAAACCATCATTCAGCCAAACGTGAGGAAGCTTGGACAGTGAACTTTAGATCAGAATGCGTCTTATATTTTAATTTGCTAGTGGTTAACTCCTGACTGCGTTATTAGATGATAGTGCATTGATTTGCTACATACTCACTTAAAATCATGTTCTAACCAATAAACTAGTGTTTGTTTTATCTAGATCTGTGTGGATTTTAGAGAGGGTGAATGAGTAACAACTGGGTGCATTCTAGGTTGTGTTTGTTTGTTTGTTTGTTTGTTTGTTTGTTTGTTTTGGCAAAATGGAGTCTATGAGACTACAGGTATCTGGGAAGGGTCCTGATCCCTGCAGGACAGAAGTTTACAGTGTGGTATCTGGGGGCTCGGGGGCTCACTGAGGGTCCATCCCTTGAGTGGCTGAAGAGCTCACACCCACTGCCTGTGACCAGTTACACACAGGAGACTGTTGTAGGCTGACCCAGGAGTGGGTGGTTATCTGGCAAAAAGGAGTAAGTCAGAGTCCAGAAGGGGGTGATAGGAGAGGCACAGCGACACCCCCGACCAGATTCTGGAAGGGGAACTTCGGAGGTGGGAAGTAACCAGAGGTTTTAAAAGTTGTTATAATGGGGGTATTGAAGAACTGGTCAGTGTATTTTGGGAGGATCCCCACTGACTTGGTGGCAAGTATTCCTGGCACTGTCAGGGTCCTGGATTGGGGTTCAGAGGAGGAGTGATAGCCCTAGCCCTCTATCCCAAGCACCAGACACCCCTAGTTAACATCCTACTTCTCCAACATGCTAATAGGCCACATTACCTCACAGAGGTGGGTGACTTTATGGCTTCTAGTCATTAGACCACATGGCCCTGGCCAAAAGGGCCACTTTATTGACTCTGGCCCTTGGGTCTTTCTGCCCTGCCAACCAGGGTCAGGAAAAGTGTGGCTCCTAACTGAATGGGGAAGGCAATATAGTGACAAATGATATGGAAAAAGCTGAAGTAATCATTTTTTTTTTTTTTTTGCCTCTGTCCTCACAGACAAGGTCAGCTCCCAGACTACTGCATTGGGCAGCACAGAATGGGGAGGAGGTAAACAGCCCACAGTTTTGAAAAAAACTGCTTTTGGCAGGACTATTTAAACAAACTGGATATTTATGCACAGTTTGGATGCAAGGTATCTGAGGATTCTGAGGGAATTGGCTGATGTAATTGCAGAGCCAATGGCCATTATCTTTGAAAACTCATGGCAATTGGGGGAAGTCCCTGATGATTAGACAAAGGCAAATATAATACCCATCTTCAAAAAAGGGAAGAAGGAGGATTCAGGGAACTACAGACCAGTCAGATTTACCTCAATCCCTGGAAAAATCATGGAGCAAGTCCTCAAGGAATCCATTTTGTAGCATTTGGAAGAGAGGAGGGTTATCAGGAACAGTAAGTATGGAGTCACCAAGGGCAAGTCATGCCTGATCAACCTTATAGTCCATTCATCCAACCCCTACTTCTTTAACTTGCTGGCAAGAATGCTATGGGAAATTGTATCAAAAGCTTTGCTAAAGTGAAGATGTATCATGTCCACTGCTTTTCCAAGATCAACAGAACCAGTCATATCATCATAGAAGGCAAGGAAGTTAGCAAAGCTAAACAATGCAACAAAAACAATGAGAGTCATGCATCTGACAAAGTGGGTTGGAGCCTATGAAAGCATATGCCTGAAGAAATTTGTTAGTCTTTAAGGTGCCATAGGACTCTTGTTGTTATTAATAATTTAGAGGATGGAATGGATTGTACCTTCAGCAAGTTTTCAGATGACACTAAGCTGGGGGAGTGGTAAATACACTGGAGGTTAGGGAAAGATTACTGAGTGACACAGACAAATTGGAGGAATGGGCCCAAAGAAATCTCATAAGGTTCAACAAGGACAAGTGCAGAGTCCTGCACTTAGGATGGAAGTTTCCCACACCTGCTATAGACTGAGGACTGACTAGCTAGGCAGCAGTTTTGGAAAGAAGGACCTGGAGGTTACAGTGGACAAGAAACTTGATATGAGTCAATGGTGTGTTCTTATTGTCAAAAAGAGCCAATAATGGTACTTATTGCCAAGAAGCTAATGGAATATTGGGTTGCCTTAGTAGGGGCATTGCCAGCAAATTGAGGGAAGTCATTATTCACCTCTATTCAGTATTGGTGAGGCCACATTTGGAGTATTGTGTCCAGTTTTGGATCCCCCACTACAGGAAGGATGTGGACAAATTGGAGAGAGTCCAGTAAAGGGCAACAAAAATTATTAGGGGGCTGGAACACATGACTAATGAGAAGAGGCTGAGGGAACTAGGTTTGTTTAATCTGCAGAGGAGAAGAGTGTGTGTGTGGGGGGGGGAGTGGTGTATGGGGAGTGGGGGAGTTGATAGCAGCCTTCAACTACCTGAAGGGGGCATTCCAGGGAGGATGTAGCTAGGCTGTGCTCAGTGGTGGCAGTTGACAGAACAAGAAGCAGTAGTTTCAAGTTGCAGTGGGGGGAGATCTAGGTTGGATTTTAGAAAAAAAAAATCAATAAGAGGATGGTGAAGCACTGGCATGGGTTACACCTAGAGACACGGTGAAATCTCCATCCTTAGAGACTTTTAAAGCTCAGCTTGACAAAGTGCTGACTGGAATGATTTAGTTGGGGTTGGTTCTTCAATTAACAGGAGGTTGGACTAGATGATCTCCTGAGGTCCCTTACAATGCTAGTCTTCCATTACATTTCAATCTCTCCAGTGTTTTAGTTGAAGAGTTGGTAGAGTGTTGGCTCCTCTGATTAAGATTAGAGGTTATTCTGTAAATCCTACCTCTTCTCTGGTCTGTGTAGATGAATCCTTATGTGGAACCCCACCGAAGTAAAGGGGGCTCTATGCTGGGAATCCAAGACCAGGAATTTATTTTATTAGACTACAGTCTGTGGATCTGTTCATATTGCTATGTTTCTGTCCCCACCAAAATAACTCTTTCTTAAAGTAGACATTTTAGGAAAATAGATTTCACTGTTTAATGGCCAGCAATAGGCTTCCTTTATTTTGAAATAGACAATATAAAATAATTACTGTATATTGGTTCAGGAGTACATTAAAAACATGATCCAAAGCTCTTGAAGTCAATCAAGAGACTCCTGCTGGCTACAATAGGCTTTGGATCAAGAGGAAATAATGTACTTCCTTCAAAATATGGGGTTAGCTCTTACCTTGTTATTTTTAGGTCATCGTTTGCTTTCTCTAAGCCAGAGCAACTCCTAGGAGGGCTATCAAGAAGCATGTGACCATGATTCTGCCTCTTTTTTTCTTTTTGTCCATTACATCCTTCCCTGCCTTTTTAGTCATTCTTTGGACAAAGACATGGCGATTGACTTTACTTCCATCTTTCTTATCAAGGATAAGTGTTTGAGAAGAAATACTTTATCACTGAGCTTTATTTCAACTGAGATTCATTGTTGTCCACACAGATAGACGTTACTAAATAAGCTGGCCACAGAACATGGCAAACTTGACATGGATCATCTCTCTGTGAACATGTGTGGGTTCTTAAATGAATGCATGTATGTAACAGTGCCACTTCCATGCAGACAATTAGAGACCCATACATCGAGGATTCCTTCTTTATGTGAATAGAGAGAATATATAGCAGGCTTATTTCTGACTATGAAGACTATTGAAAAATAAAATGTATCAGTGAATGCTACTGTAGGCAGTAGAAATAAGCCGATAATGCTGACAGTAACTGTAAAATCTCAGTTTATTCCAATGCTTTTTTGTAAATAAAAAAAAAATAGGTGCTATACTCGGCCAGGGACCTGGGGTTGCTGGCAGCAGCAGCAGGAGCTGGGGCCACATGGCTGTGAAAAAAAAAAAGGTGCCAGTACTCAGTACCCGAGTACCATCACAAAAAAAAGCACTCGTTTATTCTATTGCAAAAAGATAATGATTCCTAATATATGTTCTTGTGCAATAGAGAGAAATGTGGTGGCTATAATAGGAAGGACACAGTCTGCAGAGCTACAAGGAAAAGGAGTTCCAATTTACCCTGAACAACAAATGAGACAAGCTCAGTTGTTTTCCTGCTGCAGAAAATTGTAGGAATTCAGTCTGATCAGATTCACATTGGAAGTAAAATATACCAAGCAAGCACAGTCCTTAGGTGTACTCATTGACAAATGAAGATGGGATGAAAACCAAATGTGTTGCTCTACCAGGTCCCTGCCCCCAGCTAATTGCCACAAGCCCTTTTCCTGTTATTTTTTCGTAAGTGAGGATCATGCTCCCCACGCTTCCCACAGGCATTGTCTGAAGAACAATAGTTATCCCATGCCTGGGCATTCAACTTTACTATGCCTTTGTTACTAAGGCAACTGGTTGTGTACGGCAGGGAGCAGCCATATTTGTTCATCTTGTCACAGTCCTGCTGCCAGGGTAATCTTTAAAATAGCATATATTTTCATTACAAAGGGCCACCGTAAGAGGCAATTTCAAACTACACCAGCTAAGCATCTGCAACAAAGAGTCTCAAGAACTCTCATCATGGATTTGAAAAACAAAACAACCGTGCAGTTGTCAATACAGCCATCTTTGATCTGGGCCATTGTGATGTAGTGAGGGAATTCTCTTTGCTGCAGAAGATTTCTTTAATTAATCCACTGCTGTCTGACTCCCCTACTGTGTTTTGCTGAGGATAAGGGAAGTAAAACTAGATCTCTCTATAACATTGCAGGGAGCTGGTGCTGTGGTGAGTCTCCCCCACTTCCTCTTACCATGCACTGTTGTTGTTCTGAGACATTCAGAGTGGGATTTTTTTTAGCCTGTCATCAAATATTCCTGCAATTATTTAAATTATCCCAATAAATATCCTGAGTTTGCTGTGCTACTGTACATAATTTACAGATCTTTTGTGCTTTCTTCTTTCTAGAGACCTGGCATTGACCATTATAATCTTGCCTGAGCCCTGAGATAATTGACTAGACATTAATGTGGTTGTCAGTATTAATATTAATTACATCCAACAAACTACATTAAAAGGCTGTGCACTGACTGAGGCTCAGGTCCCATGGAACAAATAGTATGTGATCATATAATTAAAGTCTGTAACATAATGCATACAAAAAAGAGGTTGACCTAGGGGAGTACAAGCAATCTTAATTCTGACATTTCATAATTGTTAGTGCTTCACTTTGCAATGTTAATGCATTTTTTTAAATTCAGGGGTGTGTGTCTGTGTGTGTAAGTATAATTTTCCAGGTTTTTAAAAAAGCAAACTGAAAAAATAATCCATTATCATATTGACCCCTCCATGTGGGTGAGCAGCAGAGATGGAAGCTTTAGTCTACTGCAGAGCACCTCTGCCACTGGAGGTCATGATAGAAAGGGTAGGTTTCATCTGCTGTATGGATCAACAACTCAGGTGGAATGAGCTACTTTGTCAGAGGGTTTGCTAGATATTTGCTGAGACCCTGACCCCTTCTGTCATTGTTCCCTCCTGCCTGCCACCGCCACCATTGTGGGCTCCTTATCCCAGTTTCATTCCCTTGCCAGTCCTGCTTTCATCTCCTGAACTCCATGTCCCAGACTAAATATCCCCCTTCACACTTTCTGGCTGAGAACCAGTCTTCCCAGTCATTCTGGAAAACAGTCTCTCTCCCTTGGCTTTTCTTCCCAGCCTCCCACCAGGCTCCTTGTCCCTGGCTGAACTGCCAGTCCCCATCTCCCCCACGTTCTTCATCCAATCTCAGTCTTCCTCTGTCCCTCCTCTGACCTTGTTTCTGTTTCCTAATGTTACTGCCAGTCCCCTAACCACCACAAGCTCCCAGTCACGAGCTCCTCTCTGTCTGCCATGCTCTATTCCTGTCCAGCTCTTGTCCGCTCTGCATTCAGATCAGGTTTTTTGTCCTTCATTCTGCCTGGACAACAACAGTGGAAGAGGGCACCGAGTGGAGACAAGTCTCCCTGCTGTCATCCTGGTGCCTGCTAACACAGTGGCCCCCAAAAGCTCGGAGCAACAATTGCTGGGAGTGCCCTGTTGAGGCACTGTTGTTTGGGTTGCAGCATGCTCAGGCATTCCATGGAGATGGTGAATGTGCAACTGGGTTGCAGTAGGAGCTGTAAGGGGCTGGAACATTCTCAGTGCAGATGAAACCTTTGCAGAGCTTAGCTGCCACAAAGATTTTTTTTTTTTAAACTGTAACTTGACCAAATTTCAGATTTTTTTTCCCCGTGGGAACATGAAAAGTCACATCCCTGACACGAGAGCAACTCCTCCACTGGCCAAATTTCAAGTCCTTGCTCCAATGCCCACAGGCAATAGAGCATTTAACATAGTAGCTGGGAGAGTTTTTTCAATGTGGCAAAACAACATATTTTCCCCTAAACTTGTTCTTGGAAACCAATGAATTATTTTTTCTGATAATTCAAAAAATTAGAATAGTAATAATAATAATAATAATCAGCCTGAATTAGACCCTTGGCATTGAGAATTTTAGCCTGAACAACAAAAGTTTGGCAAAGTTATAAGCAACTGGAATAAATTCTTATAATGAGAAGTGTTGGGCTACCTTAACTATAGGCATCACTACCTTGTGTACGTATAATAGTCATGTAAAAATGAATGGATTAGCAGTCAGTGCAGCAAGGTACCATTTCAAAACAAGCTGATACATAAACCAATAGAAGCTCTAATAAAGTGACACAAAGGTACTCTTTCCACTTGTAATTAAATGAAGCAATTAAAGATGATGATGCCAATCTAAACTATCCTCTACATCTGCATTTCAGACTGTGAGTATTTGTTATTCCCTGACTTTGAAATTAGTTTCATTTTCCATCCCCTCCCATCCCTCAACCACTTTCTTGGAAAGAGAAAAACTAAAAATACCCCCAGTGTGGTTGAATATACATCCCTCTGATCAGGAGTCAAATATACAAAAAGTCACTGGAACTGGGCCTTCACTTCTGATTTGTATGAAAAACAAGTGCACAAATATTTCCTACCCCACTGCCCATAAATGAACTATGAAATGAAGATCACAAACTATCTGCTGTGGCTGCTACTGCTTACAGAGACTCATGTGAGGGTAGAAGCAGCATCAAGAGGTGTAAAAATCAGACAATCAGATAACCCCAAGCTTCCTGGCCTCAATTTGATCAAATGGTGGCAATCTTAACTAAGGAGCGATTATCATATATCTATGTTCAGGGATTTCCCTCCCCCCCATGTTATAAGAACTTATCTAAAGTCAGTGGGAATCTTTCAGCTGTTGTCAAAGGGCTTTCAAATCAGGCCCTTAGCTTTTCACTTCTGTAAGAAAAAAAAGTGTAGACTCCCTGTGATTCTAAATGATTGAAAATGGTAATTTATATAATTGTTATTGCCACTCTTACACAATTGCAACAAATTTTGTAGAAAGTATGTCATGTGAGGTGTCAATGGAAAAGTTATGATTTACAAAGTATGATTATCCTGTTTATATGCCTGCATCATTTTTATATCTGAAGTTAAGAATATTGGCTATCTACTGGCATCATACACATATGTTGTATTCTTGTGTAAGACCCATCTTGTAAAATTTACGTTAAGGGCAGACAGCTGTGCGTTGATGACCATCAAGGAAACTTAGCTCTCACAATGGGCCATAGAAGAAACTTATTCTGCACCAAAAGCTCTTCCTATGGATGCTTCAGCAAGATAAGGGTAATGGCTGCCCTGTTAATCATCAAAGCATGTGATATGCTCATATGACCCTGGACTCCATTTTGAGCCAATCCCTTTCCACAAACAGAGGCTGTGAACTGTGTGTGAGATAGTAAATTTCCAGGCACATGGCTAAGGATATAAAAGACCCCTCAGATGTCCATTATGCCTCTTTCATGCCCTGACTCTCTGGACTGTGGATTTACAACTAAAATGATTCTTTTGAACTATGGAATAAGAACCTTCCAATCTTTTTGAAGTTACCAGAGAGACTTTACTGCTTTACTTACTCTATCGCTGCTAGAAATTTGAAATAAAGACTTGGCAATTATTTGTATTTATATAATTTATTAACTCTCTTCTTCTGTTATTAAACCTTTAATATTTAATTATTAAAGGATTGGTATCAGCATGATTATTACGTAAAAGCTGAATTTTATATTGACCTGGCTAAGTGGCTGATCTATTGAGATTCAAAAGTACCTTTATTTGATTAAATTTGTTTTTGGTAACCTCTCATCATAGCATCCAGTGTCTGGGTAGTAAGACAAGGGCTGGAATGCCTAAGGAGACTGCATTTTTGACTTGTTAATCAATGTGGTGAGACAGAATTTTACTTTTGATATCGACTTGGTATAATCTAATGAGAGAATAACCATCAGTTTGGGGTGAGTCTGCCCTAGTTCTCAGCAGTTTGTCCTGTATTTGGCATCCTCAGCTGTGACCCACTGAGGCATGACCACACGTCCTATTTATTTATTAAGAAAATAAACCTTTTATTTCTTCTACTGAATTTGTCCCATTTTATATCATAGTAGCTTTAATTTTGCATTATTCTTGACATTTTTGGCCTTTTTGCTAGCCTTCTTTATTTAAATTATTCTATCTGTTTACTTGTTGTGGTCAGATAACTTATGTTAAAACATTTAACATCCCTTTTTCCATTTTGGAGCTATAATGTCTTACTTCATCTGTATTTCCTTCAGAAGTAGGTCTCTGTCATTTTAAGATAATCTGTTAAATACATCTATCATAACTGCTCTCTCTTTACAATTTATTCTAGATCTTTTAAGAAGTATCAGTATTTACCTAGGTTAGTCACTGGGAACAATTCATTAACCAGTCCATCAGGCCAAGCATGTCAGATTGTCTTGTCAGGAAACAATCCCAGGGGGAATTGTCTTATCAGGGAATTGTCCTGGGTAGCTTCCCTATGTAACAAGAGTATTCTATGTAGCAGTCTAATTGGCTTTCTATTCGTCCTCCAGGGACTAGCAATGAATCATTTCTCCTGAGGTCATTTGGATGGTACACTGAGGACACTGTTCCTAAATGTAATAGGCTCTATTTGCTCCCAGCTGCCACTGGCTTCAGTGGAAAAACAGTACTCCAGGTCATTAGCAATAGAAAAGCGTGGAAGGGATTTGACAGAAGAGCAAGACACCTGACACTAGCTATATTGGTGTGCAGGAGGGAGAGGAGTCAAATGGCAGAGCTTCAACCATGAATGGCATTCAACAAGAAAAAGGCTGGCCAAGGTAGTGGAGGGATGTGCTGTTTCTTTGAATCCTCTAGCTGGCTTCTGTCACTGAATCTTTTATGCATCTTAATAACAAATTAAAGCTGACCTTCTCTGAAAGATCCCCCAGATGGAGAATCTCACCAAGGTTTAATTGCCTCTGTTGCCCCAGGCAGGTGAAAGAAAACGTCATCTTTTATTGCTCAGGCAGAGAACATCTCCTCAGATGATAAAAACATAAATGGCACATGCCAATGAAAACTGAAATGTCACTTAATATATTAGTCCAATTACCAAGTTCTCATAGGAGCACAACATTCAGCGTCACAGAAACAGAAGAGCCTGTAGCTAATCTTGTCCATCCTTCCAGCAATGCAGAATTGGTCCCTGAAACATTCTCTAGTGTTTTGTCTAGATTTAATTATGAGGTTTCCACTACCTCTGTTAAGACATTGTTCCACAGTCTAATAGATCTTTATTAGAGGAGAAATTTGAGGAGAACTTCCTCAATATTATGTGATGTTTCCCTACATTAAATTTCTTTTTATTCTTTTTATTACTCACAGAACAATTCCTTTCTTTTCCATCCTTTTTATACTTGTCAGCTGTTTTAAAATTATTTAGGCAAATTCTAAATATTTAATTTCCTAATTTATCATAATAAATAAATCCCTTCAGCCATTAATAACCATTTTTCTCTGTCATTATTTCTCTGGTAGGTTCCCCCCCCCCCATGTTTTCTTTTTCCTTTAGAGTATATGAAAAAGGAGAAGAACAAGTAAACTTTGACCACAACTTGAAACAATAAAGTTTTCATAGTGCTGGCCTATTTCAAAAGTGACTAGAGCTTTTGAGTGTGACAGCCTGACGTTTCCGAAAACCAATACCTTTCTAAGTGTCTCAGGTTGAGTATTGAAAAAACATGGCACTGAAAACCACTAGTCATTTTGGGCTGTTTAAGCCACCATGTTTTCATAAAGGCCTAAGAAGTTGCATGACCATATGCTCAATAACGAAAGTGAAGTGAGTCATGTATTGCTGCAAGAAACAGTACAGGGGAAATGATAAAGTGGGAGAGGGCAGTGCATAACAGGTTTGATAAGTGCCTCATTTAACTTTTCGCTCCAGTTTTATCTGTTTTAACCTTCTATTCATCCTTCCAATCTATATCTTTTTCTCTTGTGCAGAAGATAGAGTACATCTTATTTTAATGTCAAGAAAGTAAGACAATCATAATTCCCCTGAATAAGTTAAGAAAGCAGGTGGATAAGGAAGTATGACATTTGCTTGAGCTATTACTGGATACAGCAGGACATAAAATTTCAACTTTTTCCACTGTGGATGGGTGTCAACTATTCTTCGCTATTTTCACAACGTTCAGTATTGAAGGCACTGAAAGTCTTTTAGAAGCAGTTTGAAGAATAAGAGCATAGCCACAAAGGTAACAGCTTTCCAACAGTCCTTGTTGTGATGTGGCTAGTGCCTGAGGAGCATGTGTCTGAATTGCTTGAGTTATTCTATCATTCAGGGTTCTCATTTGGCACCAGCTATCTCAGAACTCCCCTCAGAGCTGATCTATTTTTTCAGAACCTGGTAGTGAGAACACTCACTACCTGGTATGGTATCTACTGCTTTGAGCACAGTGGCAACATTCACCTGTGTGCAGAGGACCTGTGCAAGGCCTATGCTCTACTTAAATCCTCATAAAAGGGCTTAAGCGGAACTTATTTTGCATATAAGACTTGTCTGTGATAGTTATAGCATCATTATAATGAATATGTGCTGAAATCTGCTCCCAAATACCCTGGTATCAATACAGAGTAACTCCATAATCAATCCACAAATTTGTACTTGTTTTATTTGAACAATGCATAATCCTTCTGCCAAGCATCACTTGAAATAGTAAGCACCAGGGACCATGTTCAAATGTGGGATACAGACTTGTTTAAAATAAATGATGTCATGAGCTCTTGCCTGCACCTCAAATTGCATACATTCTCAGCTTTTAGAGATTTAGAATATAAATCACTTGCTCAACTTTACAGATGTTTCTTCTTCACTAGCAAACACACTGGAATAGAGCCATGTGGAATTTTTCATTTGAAACTTTCACCAAAAAAATAAAATTTCAGGATGTCCAAAACATTTCACAAAGCTGTATTGAATTCATTCAGTTGTGCTGGTCTGAAAGCAAATCTCTCTCTCTCTCTCTCTCTCTCTCTCTCTCTCTCTCTCTCTCTCTAACATTTTCTAAACAAAGTTTTTTTTATTTGAAATTATTTTTATTTTCAAACTTTACTTAAATTTCATTTCAAAAGGTTAAAAGACTAACGTGACTTGAAAATTTATTTCTTTCCCTTTTCAGCAGGGTAAAAATGTTTTGGTTCAGGTCAAACTAAAACAATTTTTTCCTCTAAAACTTTTTCAGGTTATAGAGCAATTGTAATACCAGTTATCTGTAAAAACTCAGCTCTGAAGTCCTTGAAAATGTGAAAGCATACACAATTTTTATTTGGTAAAAACCAACTAAATGTTTATTTACATAAGATCAGCAAAATCCAAATAACGTATGCAGGGGTTAAAGTAAGGGGGAACGCACCAGACCGGGTTCCGGGGCCCCCAAATTTGAGGGGCCAGAGTTCCGGGGCCCCTAAAATAGAAAAATCCAGCAGAACGCATGTTCCACCCTGCCCTGGCTGCTGGCAGGTTCTACGCCTCCCCCTCCCCCCCGTTGTTAATCACAATTCTTCTTGTGTTATGCAGTGTTTGCTAGTTTGTGACAATAATTGCTATAGACAGAAACTCCATATAAAATTATAAATATTTATATGGAGCAATAACCGATGCATGTGGTACTGAGAAGTGGTTGCAAACATCTACCTGGGCTGGGGCCTGCACATGCATGAAGTGGGCCCCGACAATACAGGAAGTGGGCCCGGAGATTAGGAGGGTTCCGGGGCCCATCAAATTATACTTTAATCACTAAACGTATGAAGGCTTTTGCCCACCCTACTACTCTTCCAGCTGTTAACTACCCAGTTTGTTGGGTCTCAGAACTCTTACTTGCAGAACAATCTTCACCCACCTCAAATTTGGTTCACTTAGGGCATATCCACACTGCTCCACAGAACAGACTAAGGAAGTGTAAATAGCATTGCGCACCAAAGTGCTGTGCCATTATTCCTCTGTGTGGATGCTGTAGGAACAAACTTAAAAGTCCTGAGTTCACACTAATGTAGTCCTCTTTGAAGACCAAACTGAGGTGCTGTGTGTACAAGCCCTGAGACTGACTGCTGTCCTCAGGCTTACAGATGCAACCCAGTGAAGCCGAGCCCACCCAGTCCTGCACCAATCTATGGCTGTCAGATTGGGTTCCACAAAGTCAGCTCTACCAAGCCTCCTACTGTCAGGTCCTGGTTCAGTTAAGTGAGTTAAACCCAATCAGCTATTGCCTATTCCAGGGTTAAAAAGTAAGTTTCACACATGTTCCAGAATTTGTGGGATGGATATCATAAACAATCTGGATCCCTGGACAAAATCTCTGGTCTCTCAGTAAAAAAAGGCATGATCACTTTCAATGGGAAGAGTACACTTTTCACCCGCTTTCTAATAAGATAGATACTGAATGGATAATAATATAATAGAATACACAAAGCTACATAAGTTAAGACTGAAAACATAGGTTTATTAGGCCATGAATTTGAGTCTCTGGATGCTGACACACATTCTACATGACAGAGATAAAATACAAAAATCTGACAAGTTCTTGCTCATTTCCTCCATTTCAGATAATACCTGGCTAACAGTGAAATCACAGACATTTTGTCCCCAGTTTCTGGGAGGAACTGAGGACCATAAAATAAAGACAAGTAATATAATTCATTCACATTTTGCTTCTTGCAAATGATATTATATCTGGACTTGGAAAAAAGGTGGCATAACTGGGAACAGAATATTATCAGAATTCTATTACTGAGGCAGAAAAATTGCTTGTAGAAATGAACTAATTTGTCAATTTCCTAATCAGAGCTAGATCTCAAACTGAGATTTTATGAGGCAGAAGTCTGTAGGGAAAGAAAATCACAGTAGGTGATCCAGCTCTTTCAAGAAACCCCCTAACGCCTATTTCCACCTTTCACTAAAATAGTGGCTATTATATTGGGAAAAAAGAAAAAAGAGAGAGATGCTGCCATTAAGGGATTTGAAAAAAAAAAATTACAGCACTTTTAGCTCTCTGTCAACAAAAGACAGTAAGAATTCTAATGTACATGATCCCATTAACTTTAATTTCTAAATTTTAAAGTACCCAAAATGGGGTCTGAAATTTCTGTGGCATAGAGAGATAATATTTCTCAGGAGGAAACAAGTGAAAAGGTCTAAACATTCCAAAGGGGCAAATAAACACAGAACTTCTTATCACAAAAATTGCAACAAATGTTCATAAAGCCATTACAAAAGAAACTGATTTCCTTGATATATTATAGGAAACAACATTTGTGCCTCAAATAGGATTAGATATAGATATAAATAGATATAGATAGATATATACAAACACAAAGAACAGATTAAAAAACACCAACATTCCAGTTTTTGAAACATAAGTATATTGGTTTAGCACCACCTTGTACATAATCAATAACAAGTTTATTCTGCTTGGAGGTTTGGTGTCAGACACTGTGAGTCCCAAAGTTGGACCTATATGGAAACTGCCTCTGAAATCTTGCAGATAGAGGGTGCACATGTTGACTTAATAGGGTTCACTGATTAGTAGCAGATTGCTGGTTGGACAGATCTTAGCATAAAACTTCCTGTTCCTGCCACCCCTCTTTGTCCAGTTCTTAATTGTTAGAGCTGCAGCTGATCAGCCCCCATAAGACCATATCCTCGCCCTAACTCCTGGCTTTGACCCTTGACATGACTTTAGGCTCTGACCTCAATTTAACCCCGTCTGTGTGGCTTCTGATTCTGGTTGAGATACTTCTTGTGACCTGACTCTAATCTGGACTCTAACCACTAGCCCAGACCACCCATATGAGGGCCCTGACATGCAGATAGTCCCACTCAAATTCTACCTTTGAAGATATAAGCTGTATCCAGTAAACCCATCAGTCTGTTATCTATTGAATTCCCGTATTACTGCTGCTGTATCAAAACTAGCATATTGTGGGACTTGATTGGTCAGACCCACCCAGAAGCAGTACATTTTAAGGGCTGAAAACAGCATTTTCATTAATAATGAAACTTCAATAGGGGAACTCTTTGCCAAAGGAGATTAACATGAATTTGAGTCTGACTGTGTTGAGATCAAAATGCAAAGCACTTTCAATAAATTCTTCTCTGAGCAATATCTCCCCAAAGAAGAAAGATAACCCTTTTTAGACTTAAGGGTTTTTTTTTTAATCCTTAGAGCTGTTATTTAGCACTTAGGCAAAATCCTAAATGATAAATGAGGCAAATGGTATGCTGGGTTTGGAGAAACCCCAGGGAGTAAATTGCTGGACACATTAGAGTGCATGAGAAATTTCAAAGTTAGGGCAAGCGGAAGAGATGTGTAAAGCAAGGACTGAAGACAGTCAAGGGGCCCAAATTGAGAAGGAGAGCTTTGAAAAGGAAAGAGGCTATAAGAACCTAAGAGACAGAAAAAGGCTATTGGGTTTATTGACATGAAGAATAGCCCCTTAAGGTGGACAATGTGGCCTGTTGTGGCTGGGGAAATGGATAGGAAGGCTAGAGACAACAGAAGATAGAACTGGGTGCAGAGGGACTGGATGCAGAGAAGGAGGTTACATAACATCTCCAAATATTCAGAATAAGGCTTTTCTGAAGTGATCCAGGCTCTTTGAGGTTTTTTTGGAACTGCAGTTAAGAGCTAATATTGAAGACAAGCTTTCAAAACTATGTCAAACTGTTACCAGATCAGAATGATGTCTGAAGCAGAAAGCAGAGTACAAACTAAGCAGATCTCAACGCTTTGTGCCTTGTATAGTCATTTACACTTGTGCAACATGAATATAAAATACCCCCCATACTGGTTTAGCATCATTCTACAACCACGTTGCATTCACTTTGCCCAGGTGTAGATCATGACAGACAGAGACAGACAGTGGAAAATCAGGCCTTTGTCTACAGTTTCAATACATTTCTGAATCAAAGTAGCAGTTTCCATCCTGTATGTGATGACCTTGTAGATTATTTTTGTGTGTGGCAGAAACTTTTCTCACATCCAAATAAATTATGTTCACAGCTAACTTACTTTTATCTGCTTGTATTATTCCCTTGCAAAATTCCGTCAGATTTATTAGGCACACATTTTCTTTTGAAAGCCAGCTATATAAAATGAAATTATCTGTCTCTTAAAGATATAAGACAACAGAGTCTTGTGGCACTTTTAAAGACTAACAGATTTATTAATCGCATGAGCTTTCGTGGGAGAAAATCCCACTTCGTCAGACGCTTTGAAGATAGGAAAGTTACAGAGTGGGAGGAAATTAAATGCAGGGGAGTGTATGACATAGCATCAGGTCAGGCTGTAACAGCAAATCAAAGTACAGCCTGACCTGATGCTATGTCTGACCTGATGCTATGTCATACACTCCCCTGCATTTAATTTCCTCCCACTCTGTAACTTTCCTATCTTCAAAGCGTCTGACGAAGTGGGATTTTCTCCCACGAAAGCTCATGCGATTAATAAATCTGTTAGTCTTTAAAAGTGCCACAAGACTCTGTTGTCTTTCTACAATAGACTAACACGGCTACCCCTTTGGAATTTAAAGATATAAATTATCCACACTGTATATAAAAAAAGTTTGTGATTTATCACAGGAAAGGGTTAATTAATTCCTCTCAGTAGTTGCTAGGTAACAATGCCATTCCCTCAGGGAATGTTCATCCAGAGACTCTGTTATGTTGATGTACTATTTCTATCTTGTTATTCATTCGTAAAGACCAATATCGTACAATATACTGCAGATTTTTCAACAAAATCTCCAGGGCTATGTCTACACTGGGGAATTCAGGTCAATTTAAATAAGTCGACTTTAATAAGTCGACTTTAAGTTGACCTTATTACGTCGACTTAGAGAGTCCACACAGAACTCCTAAGTCGACTTAAAGTGGGCCTTACTAACTCGACTTAGAGAGTCTATACTAGACTCTCTAAGTCGACTACTTCAGTGCAGGGAGCGGGGCTGGCTTTCCGCAGGCCAGCAAGCCCCTGAGCGGTCCAGGGGAGAAGGTAGCATGGAGCTCCCTTCTGCCCTGGACCACTCAGCTCCCTTCTGCTTGGGACTTCTCACGTCCCGGGCAGAAGGGAACCCTTCCTGCCAGGACTGCTCGGGTCCCAAGGAGAACTCCCCAGGAGCCGAATGGTCCCAGCCAGGAGGAAGAGCAGGAGACCTGTGCTCCAGCTGCTGGCTGCTGAGCAGCTGGAGCACCAGTCCCGGGACCCGCGCTCCAGCTGCTGAGCAGCCGGCAGCTGAAGCGCGGGGCTTCCTTCTCTCTGGGACTGCTCAGGTCCCAACAAGAAGGGAGTGTGGGGCTTTCTTCTCGCCGGGACCTAAGCAGTCCCGGCGAGAATGAAGCCCCAGGGTCCCGGAGAGAAGGAAGCCCCACAGTCTCTTCTTGCCGGGACCTGAGCGGTCCTGGCGAGAAGGAAGCTCCCTTCCTGTATGCCCTAAGTCAACTAAGTCAACTTAGGGCATCCACACAGCTTAAGTCGACTTAAGAAGTCGACTTAAGCTTCAAAGTCAACTTTATAGGAGGTTTTATAAAGTCGACTTTGAATTTCCTTAAGTCAACCTAAGCAGCAGCTTAAGTTGACTTAAGGAAATGCCAGTGTGGATGCAGAGTAAATTAAGTCGACTTAAGCATGCTTAAATCAACTTAATTTACTAGTGTAGATGCACCCCAGGGTGTTTGGGTGGAGGGGCAAGGGGTGTTATCCCAAAGTTATGTACTCCTGAGACCTGCACATATCGTGCTTTATCCTTGGGAACATCAAACCGCTGTGCGAAGCACCTGTGCCTTCATGTTGGCTTCCAGCCACTTTTCCTTACTCTGGAACCAGGCTAATACTTCTCGCCATCTCTTCAATTCAGATTCCTCCCCCACCTCTGTTAAGATGGTGATATGGACTCATGAATGGTTGAAAAGTTAAGTTCCACATGGATTTCCTTGTTTGTAATTTAACTTCTGCACCTTACATGGGCCCCAAACCATGAATGGCCCCTGAGCAGGAACCTACATGAAATTGAGGGAAGGAAAGGGGAAGTGATGCTAAAGATCAACCTCTTCATTGGCTCCTTGTACTCCATAGTCAGGGAAGTGGAGTGTATTTGAAAGAAGACTTTGAAATAACTCCTTGGAAAAATTACTTTTTAAAGTTTTGCATAACAAACTCTCACTTCTTTCTTAGTCACTTATTCTTTGGTATTTTATTTTCTCTCTCATGTCTTCTGAGATTATAAAATTTTGACTGATTTTTTTTTCTTTTCAATTAATTCCAGACTTTTAAATAGACTAGCCATAATGCTGTAGCATTGGTCAGATCAATCTCCATCTGTGTTGCCCACTCATCCAGTATGTGTATATCTATATATCTATATATCTATATATATCAGGGTAAAATATAGTGCTTCCTTCAGCTGAAACATCACACATTTACCTATCCAGAACAAAAGACAATTTCAGCTTGAACACACAATTATGAAATGACATTGTAACAAATGGTGTATTTGACTATATGTACATAACTCAATCCACAAAAGAACTGGGGAACAAAAGTAAGAAAGACCTGGCAAATTAAATCAATAAATAAGTAAACAAGCAAACAAATAAAGCTTAAAAGAAAGAAGGTTTGACTGCAAAATTGCTCTCTCTCCATGTGTTCCCAGCTCCATCTTAATAATGATGGTTTTATTTGCTGTTGCTGGAATTGAGATTCTCTCCACTTTGCCTTGCCTGACTATGATAGCAAATCACAACAGCTATGTCTACACTAACAATTTAGGTTGACTTAAGGAGACTTAAATCGACCTAAATTACTCCCAATCCAAACCAGACTTTCATTAAGTCGACTTAAGGAATTCCTTAAATCAACATAATGAAAGCTTAAGTCGACTTAATAAGAACCACCCATTAGGTTGACTTAAGCCTTAAGTCGACTCCTTAAGTCGACTTAAGGATGGTGTGGACTTGAAGTAACCCTTAAGTCGACTTTATCAAGTTGACTTAAGGGTGGTTAGGTCGACTTAATAAAGTTGACTAAGTCAACTTAAAGTTAAGTCGACTTAGTCCACTTTGTTAAATTGACTTACTAAGGTCGGCTTTAAGTCAACTTAAAATCGACCTTATTAAGTCAACTTAGCAGAGTCAACTTAACTTTTTCTAGTGTAGACATAGCCAACAGGATTAGAGTACAAAATTATTAAGATTACTCCCTGAATTTTTGTCACTCAGTTCCCAAGACTCATGTCTAGCAAAATTGCAAATTAGTAAATATCACAAAACTATATTTTGTTTTAAGGTGATGCTAGAGCCTGGGTATTTAACAGAGTGAGACTAAGGGGAGGCTGTGTGGTATACGGGGTAAAGCACTGGACTGTCACTCCTCTGTGTCTCAGTTTCCCCAGTTGTAGAATGGGGACAATGAATCCAACCTCTTTTGTAAAGTGCTTTGATATCTACTGACAAAAAGGGCTATCAAATTTAGGTATTTTATTAATTAAAACCATAACTATGTATATAAAAATGACAATGAAGGTCTGAGGAAGATATTTTGGGTAGTTCTTTGCTGCCTTGATAGTTATCCCCGCTTGTTTCTCTTTCTTAATAATATTTTTTACACCTTTTAGATTTGTGTGTCTTTCACTTTTCTACACAAACACGATGTGTGCAATCCACTCCATTCCATATGGAGCTTGAGTATCAGACATTTATATGCAATTGAAATGTGGAACAGCTGGAGAGTAGGTCTGGCTGAAAACTGTGGTGAAATAAAGTTTAGCCAGAATCAATATTTTCTGTGGGAAAATCTAAAAGAGTCATTCTGTTTCAGAGTGGCATTAATGTTTGCATTAATGTGCTGCCCTGATATCTGATGAGTAGGACTGCTTGAAATTTTCCTTCAAAACTGTTTTTTAATAGAAAATTGGGTTTTCAGAAACAAAAATCTTCACTCGAAGTATTTGTTTTCAACAGAAAATGTTGCCTTTTAATGAAGAAACTGAAATTTTCTCTGTTTTTTTTACTTTTCAGGGGGATTTTGACAAAAAAACTCTTTTTTGTTGTTGAAATTAGCCCTGTAGCAAATGTTCCAAACATGTCTATTCATGGGAGCTATAGTTCCAGTTCTCCTGATGAAAGGCGTTCACCCTACTTAGCTTAATAAAGAGATGGTTAAGAGGTGATTTGATTACAGTCTATAAGTGCCTTGATGGGTAATACATAATGCACTATTCAATCTAGCAGAGAAAGGTATATCATGATCCAGTGGCTGGAAGTTGAAGCCAGGGGCATCATTGCCCCAACAAGTTCTGATGGCCAGGCTCCTGGTTCCCAGCCGGGGGTGGGGCCAGATCCTGCCGCTTCCAGTGGCCGGGCCCTGGGTCCCTGACAGGACTCGGGCACTGGTGCTGGGACTCAGAGCTCTGGCCCCATGTGCTTTGTGCCAGCTATGCTACTGGTTGAAGCTAAAACAATTTAGACTGGAAATAAGGTGTAAATTCTTAACTGTGAAACTAATTGACCAGGGCTTTTGATGAAGTCTCCATCACTGGTGACTTTTAAATCAAGATTGAATTCCCCCCCTCCACCGAAAAATATGCCCTAGGGATTATTTTGGGATACTTCTATGGCCTGTGTTATACAGGAAGTCAGACTAGATTATCACAATGGTCCCTTCTGATTTTGGAATCTATGATGGTCTAGCTCCCTCACTGAACTATTTCTCCCACAATGCACCACTATCTTTCCCTGTAGTGAGGTGGTATTTCATTATCAACTTCCTGTGGGAAAAAATTCAAGGGATTAAGGCTTTATCATGTAATGATTTTCAGTCCAGCATTGTTTCAAATGCTTCCAGATGTTTATACAGAGCAAGAGAATTGACCTGAACTCTAGCAAGCTAAATGAGTTCTTGCAATAATAAGGCCTAACCTAGAAAGGTTCCAATGAGCCATATCATTGTTGGACCCACCACTCAAATGTCCTTCGATCCAATCTATAAATAGCTATTTTAAAATAAATTGTAATCCATACAAGTATGGAGAAGGACCTTGTGATACACATCAATGAAAATATCTAGATTGTATGTGCTTAAATTCCACGAAATCAGTGTCAAAATAAAATAAAAACTCCAGGTCTCCTAATTAAATTAAGATAGCTGACAGTGGGAAAGCTCAACTGTGCCTGATCCAAAGCCTGGTGAAGTCAATGCAAAGATTTTCCTCATCCTAATGTGCTTTTATATTGAGCCCCAGTTGAATGAGCCCTTGACAAATACAGAAGATGCAATATTTTCACACCAAAGCGGGTGATTGTCTTAAAGGAAACTCAAGTATTCAATGCTAAACAATCTTTTAACAACAGTGGAACATTATATTAAATGAATCATACAATAAAATCTATACTTGTAACATATTCCTCAGGCAATTCATCAAAATATTAAATGATGAAACAGAGGTGCCTTTTCCTATCCCTTTTTTTATAACTAAAATATATTGTTTTAAATGAACACAGTTATCTTGACTGTAAGTATTCTTGTCCTCTTCTGGTAATTATTTCAAGTGGTTTTGTTTAATGATAAATACATGATGATTCGTTGGTTCTCAGATATGGAAGGTCATTTTCTGGACTCATTTATTCTCTATTATTAACACACACATGGGGGGAGCTACAAATACCCTTTGCTTCATGTTTTCTCACTTATTATTTATTTCATTGTTCACTGTTTTTAGTGAGTCCAGTATATCTTGAACAGTCGGTGAACTGAAGATTATTCTGCATGCCTTCTGTGGCCTGTTGTGATGGGGAAGGAATTGCTACATTATCTCTTACAGGGGTCTTGCAGTTTGCCACCTTGCTGGAAAAAAGAATCTATTCAAAGATTGCTATAATTGCTTTAGCTTGAAAAACATCATTCAACAAAAGGAAAAGGGATATCCACACTCTAGTAAGAGTAAATGAAACCAGAACTGAAGGCAAGGTAGATAACAGACTTAAATAAAAGGTCAAACCAAGAGTGCTTCTCGCATGTACCTCCCTCCATCCAGTGCATCACCTTGCTTAAGTGGAATTTTCTGATGTCCTCTGTTTGCCTATAGAACAGGACTAGCATGAAAAGAGCTGTGCAAACTTGACTGGGATTGATTACCAATAAGTTTGCAGACTGAAATTTACAGGGCTTGGCTCACATGAGCTGGAAGAAAATGGGTGTCTGAAAATTCCTGTAACAATCTGGGAAAGTATTTTCCATGTTTTACATAAGAGGAAACAGAGGGAGAGTGGTTACATGACTTGTCTGAAGCACATAGAAAGCCTGTGATAAAGCTGAGAGTGGAACCCACATCTACAGTCCAGTGCTTGAAATGCAAGGTCAACATTTTATCTCGAATATTGCAGGACAGATTTTCAAGAGTGCTGAGCAGCTCCCAATATTCTCATGGCAACTGAACTCTTCTGAATATCTGGCCCTGATTGTGGATGCTGAACAATTTTGAAAACATGTCTTATGTATACATAATGAGGTAGCAATGGGTGGAGAAAGAGTTTTGCCAAGATGACAGTGGAGCCCATGTTCAGACACCAGGGGATAGTCCTGCCATGGGTGCCACCAGCATGGCTTCATCACCGTAATCTAACTCCTCAAAGGACAGTAATATGCTGCTCAGAAATTTTAGTCAATTTATTTCACGCACTTTGACTAGAAAAAGGAAGCAGTCAGGGACATGGGGTGGAAGATTTTGATTAGAGAGAATGTGACAATGTTACTCTACAAGCCACAAGGGACCACAATTGTGATACCCTTGACTCACCCAACAATGTTGTAAATCTATCCAGCTATACACTTAACCCAGTAGAAGAGTTGGTTTGGCTTAGGGACTCTCTTTCTGTCCCACAACCCCCACGCACATGATACAGTTCTGCGTTGACCTGGAAGCCTACTTCTGCTGTCTCTGACTCAAGGAATATTTTCACCACACCACTGAACAACACACTAACCCACAGACACCTTCCTTCCAACAACACAAGAAGAATTCTGCATGGACTCCTCCTGACGGCTGAAACAACAGACTAGACTTTTACATAGAGTATTTCTGCCGACATGCACAAGCAGAGATTGTAGACAAGCAGCATCATTTGCCCCATAACCTCAGCTGTGCACCACGCAATGCCATCCACAGCCTAAAACACAACCTTGACATTATAATCAAAGAGGCTGACAAAGGAGATGCTGTCGTCATCATGAATAGGTCAGATTATGAACAGGAGGCTGCCAGACAACTCGGTACCACCACATTCTACAAGCCACCATCCTCTGCTCCCACTGAGGAATACCACAGAAACTGCAAAATCTACTTAAGAAACTCCCTGAAGAAGCACAAGAACAAATCTATACAGACATACCCCAAGAGTCCCGACCAGGGCTATTCTATCTTCTACCCAAAATCCACAAACCCAGGAATCCTGGACACCCCATCATCTCGGGCATTGGCACTCTCACAGCAGGATTGTCAGGCTATGTGGACTCTTTCCTCAGGCCCTAGGCCACCAGCACTTCTAGCTGTCTTCATGATACCACTGACTTCCTGAGAAAACTACAATCCATCAGTGATCTCCCAGAAAACACCATCCTAGCCACTATGGATATAGAAGCCTTCTACATCAGGGGTTCCCAACCCCTGACCCACAGGCCAATTTTGGACCACGGGGCTTTTTCAAATGTCCTGCGCTTCCCTGCTGCTGTCTGGGAACCAGGCTGTGGCCGCCCGCCCACCCAGTCCCAGCATGGAGCCCGGAGCCAGATTGTGGCTGCTAGCTGGGAGCCAGGTTCCACATGCAACTCAGAGCGGGAGTCAGGCAGCAGCGTCTGCTTACTGTCTGGTCAGGGGGTGGGCGGCTGCAGCCCGGCTCCTGGCATGGAGCCAGGAGCTGGGCTGTGGCTGCAAGCTGGGTCTCACATGCAGCCCGGAGCGGTTGCAGTGGCTACACTTACTGCCTGGTCCTGGTGGGGGACGGAGAGGCTACAGCTGCAAGCTGGGAGTCGGCTCCAACACGCAGCCCAGAGCAAGAGCTGGGCTGCAGTGGCCGCTTACTACCAGGTCCTGGAAGCCAGCCTGTGGCTACTAGCTGGGATCCAGATCTGGCATGAATCCGGGAGCAGGAGCCAGGTGGCTCCTGCTGCTCATTCCTCCTGCCCAGTCCCAGGTCTCTCAGCAACCCATCATATGGAAGGAGCAGGACTGTTTTTAATTTTTAAAAAAATTTAAAATTTGTTTTTCACTAAATAAATGTTTAATTAAAAATAATTTAAATTTAATTAATAAAATTATGTGTAATTATTTAATTTAATTGAAAAATAATAGAAATGTAATTAATTGAATTTTAATTAAATAGATTGGTGGCCCTCCAGGGCTATAAATATATTTGTTGCCCTTGAGGCAAAAAGTTTGGGAACCACTACTCTACACCAACATTCCACACAAAGGTGGACTACAAGCCATCAGGAACTGTTTCCCTGATGATGACATGGCACACCAGGGAGCTGAACTTTGTGACTTTGTCCTGACCCATAACTACTTCAGGTTTGGAGATAATCTATACCAGGGGTTCTCAACTTTTGAAATGGCTTTTTGAAATGGCCCATGCCCCACTGGGTGGGAATCGGGTTGCAGCCGCCTGCTCCTGGCTCGCTGCTTGGAAACGGACTGCAGCCGCCCGCCTCCCTCCCCCAGCACTGGGCTCTCCCTGGCTGGTCAGCAGAGGCAGGGGCCCCTAACAAGGAGAGAGGGAGGCACCGGCAGGCCAGGAAGAGTCAGGAGCGGAGTCGGGAGAGGGCCAACTGGGTCGCTGCTGAGATGAGGGCCTGCGGGGGTGCCCTGTCCTGGTTCTGAACAGGGCAGGACATCCTGGGGGGAGGGGCCCGGACCAGAGCCGGCCTACAGGGAGCACTATGCTGGGGCCAGTTCATGCTGAGCAGGGCCTGGCGCTGTGCCCCCATACATCTGGAGGAGTGGAGTGGAGGGGCTCACAGCAGTCCAGGGCTGGGCTTGTGTCAAACCCGCAGCATCAGCGCTGGGAGAGAGAGCTGGCCCAGTTACACTGGGGACCCTTCTGGGCTGGCCCAGAGGCTGGGGAAGTTCCGGGTGTTTATGGGCATCCACCCCTTTAAAAAAAAGAAAAACCTTTAAAAACTTTTAATTTTTTTGGCTCAAGGGTCAAAAATATATATTTTTTACAAACCTGAATAGCCACCAGTCTATTTAATAAATAAATAAATAAATTGAATTTAATTAATTAAATTGTAATTAATTGGACTGGTGGCCTTTCAGGCTTGTCAAAATTATATTTGTGGCCCTCAAGCCAAAAAGTTTGGGAATCCCTGATCTATACCTTCAAGTCAGCGGCACAGCTATGGGTACCCGGATGGCCTCACAGTATGCCAACATTTTTATGACTGACCTAGAACATCACCTCCTCAAATCTTGTCCCCAAGTGCCTCTCCTTTACCTTCATTACATTGATGACATCTTCATTATATGGACCCGCGGGAAAGAATCCTTTGAACAATTCCATTGGGATTTCAACAATTTCCACCCCAACATCAACCTCAGCCTGGACCAGTCCACACAAGAAATTCACTTCTTGGACACTACATTACGAATAAGGGATGGACACATTAACACCATCCTATACTGAAAACCAACCGACAGCAATACATACCTACATACCTCCAGCTTCTACCCTGGACACATTACACGATCCATCGTCTACAGCCAAGCCTTAAGATACAACCAGATCTGCTCCAATCCCTCAGACAGAGACAAACTCTTACAAGATCTCTACCAAACATTCCTAAAACTACAGTACCCACTGGGGGAGGTGAAAAAAACAGATCGACAGAGCCAGACACGTATCCAAGAGTCACCTTCTACAGGACAGACCCGACAAAGAAAACAACAGAACACCACTGGCCATCAACTACATCCCCCAGCTAAAATTCCTCCAGGACATCATCAAAGATTTACAACTTATCTTAGAAGATGACACTCTCTGAAGCCTTGGAAGGCAAGCCTATCCTTGCTTACAGACAGCCCCCCAACCTGAAGCAAATACTCACCAGCAACCGAACACCATACAAGAAGAACACTATCCCTGCAACAAACCCCGTTGCCAACTCTGCCTGCACATTGACTCCAGTGATACCAGCACTGGTCCCAACCACATCAGCCACACCAGAAAACACTTAGCATACTTTGGTACCTAACTCCATACTTAGTCTAATCAGTGGCTTCATTTCCAGGGGGTGCTAGTATCCACATCTTTATTAGTCCTTTCATTCTTTTGCATAATGCACACTACTTTGCCCAATTAGCTCAAACTATTTAAAAGAATTAAATCATCTCTGGACTAGGCCTAAGTAGTGTATGTGTAGGAAAGGTCTGGCAAGCAACTGAAAAAGAGAGGGGAAGTGATAATGGAAAATGCATTTCAGCCTTAATTGGAATAGTCAGAAACACTCTCAATGAAGTAAGATATATTACTTTAATTATTAAATCAGCAGAAAGAATTAATTAAAACTTCAGAATTAGAAAGGTTATGGTAACAGTGAAGGAAAGAAGTAATTTTAAGAAGAGAATATTTCTGATAAATGTATAATACAAGACACTGCTCATCTGTAATGTTTGGATAATGATATACTGGAAACCAAATTGTATTTTCAGAGGCTGGTGACCTGTCTTGATAAACTTACAAAAGGCTGATGCATATATTTGGTATGTGGGTGGAGAAAATTTTTAGATATGAATTCTGTGAATTTTTCCCTTAGGCAAAAACACTCATTTGCTTTTAGCTTAAAAAAAAAAAATGACATTGCATTTGTTAGCCATGACCTGAATCTAATATGAATCATTCTCTGTAGCACTTTCATAAGATGTAAATTAGATGCCAAACTATAATAGCGATCATTAAGAACAATTAAAAAGCAGTTAGCAAGTTTAAGATTGGGTTTCACTTGTGTGATTCTCCATGTCATTACAGCACTATTACATCAATGGAAGTCCATTGACATAAATGGAGTTATAACAGCATAATGGAGTAGAGATATAGGCTCCACTTCACCAAGATATGGCATGTAAAGAGTTTTCAGATATAATCTCAAGTTTTTTCTTGTACAAAGTGTCCTTTTAGTTGCTCTGAACTGATTTGATACTCCTGACTTTCCACTTCAAATGTGGCTAATCTTTCTTGAGGATCCAATATACCAGATATGACTAGACAAATATGTAAATTTGGGTTTATATTTTCTTTTATCCATAGTTGCCCCATATTATGTCTTTCACACATATGCCATTTAGTTTTCCTGTTACATCTCCCAGTCCAATGCCCTTTGGGACTTTGTTACTTTAACTTTATACAGGTGCAAATGTAGAACAATGAATTATATGGGCACTGAACAGAAATAATGCAATGTTAAATAAGTGCATAAATGGTTTATTGGGGTTTTTTTGTTTAGCATAATTAGGGGATTCTAAGGCAGTTCAAATTACACTGGTTTACTGTTTATCCCTATTCTTTAACCAATTGAAAGGGCTGTCTGAAAAAATATTTCATGGAAAAATGTGAGGTTCTAATATTTGTTTTTGTTCATCATTGGAACAAAACTGACACTTTTTATAACATTTATAGAGATGAGGAGAGACAATGCCAGAAAACCTAGAGACTAACCTGTAGGTCAGTGAAGTGGGAGACTCTGTCTGATTTGTACCTTGGTCTTCCATGTGTGTGCTCTAGCCACCAGGTTATTGAGAATTCTGGGATCTATCTCCCACTCTGTCTCTCTTTGGTATCAGAAAGTCCATGCTAGATCTGAGAATCCTTCCTGACAACATTTTCATTGAAATGATACTTTTTAAATTTGCAACAAACTTTAGCTATTTACGCCCAACATGTAAATCACACCATTCTTTAGATCACTGCTGCCTTTGCCTCAGGGACTTCCATGCAAGTTGTACCTGTTAGCTCCAGTCTAAATTTGATTTCCAAATTTGAGGTATGCAGGGTGGAGAAAAGGGGAAAAATTAGCCATACCTTTCTATATAAGTATATGCAAACTATAATAAGACTAACAGACAGATTCTGCTCTCCTCACCACTCCACGGAAACTTTAAGTCAACCCCTGGACGTCAGTGTAGTTACTTACAAAGTTGTAAAACCAGCATGAGCAAGATAATAATCCAGCCCTAAATAATCTGCCAATTAAATATAAAGAAAATCAGCAGATCTGGAGGGTATACATAACATAAAAGACATAGAATTTCAGTTGCTGTAAATTGGCATACTTCTATTAACCGAAGTGTAGCTATGCATATTCACATCAGCTAAGGAAATAGCCCAGTGTGTATGTATGTATATCATATATCACTACTGATTTGCTCATTTTTCACTATGCTGTCGTGTCTGAAATATTGTTCATTTTTCATGTGGTGAACAGTTGGAAGTTGGTTTTATAAAAAGTTTTGGGATGCCTTCTAAAAAGATTTTCCAAGCACACAGAGGGTGAGTCTAAACTTACAAATTAAGTCAATTTAAGGAAGCTTAAGTCGACTTAATTTATTCCTTGTCTACATTGGCCTTTCCTTAAATCGACTTAAGCTGCTCTTTAAATTGAATTAAGGAAAAGTTAGTTCAAATTAATAACACCTCCTTTTAATACGAACTAGCACTTAAGTCGACTTTATTAAGTCAACTTAAGCCAGTGGAGACGCGGAATAGTGCCTAGGTGGACCTTTTATGTCAACTTAAAACGTTAAGTCAACTTAATAAGGTCGAAAATGGGCCATGTCTACACTTGAAAAGTTAAGTTCGCTTCTGTTAAGTTGACTTAATAAGGTCCACTTTAAGTCGACTTAAAGTTGACCTTATTAAGTCGACTTCATAAAGTCAACTTAACTTTTCAAGTGTAGACATAGCCAGAGAGAGCTGTAATGCAGACTTCTCCACGCTCTGAATTCTTGTTGTATTTCAAAGCTAGAGCTGGGTGAAGAATGGATTTCCCATTACAGGAAAATTAGAGCTTTCAAAAACATTTCCAGTCTTGTATCAAAATAAAAAATCAAAATCTTTTTTTTTTTTTATTTTTATTCAAATTTTAAAACAAAAAGTGCTTTTTCAAACTGGAAAAAAAAGTTTCGTTTAGATAATGCCAAAACAGGACATTGTGGCAATTTCAAAATGTTTGATATGAGAAATTTGTTGAAACCAATCCTTTCCTGCAGTTTCAATTTCAATGAACTGACAATTTTCTAATAAGTGTTTGGTTGAAAAATTTGAACTCTGTTTACAGCTCACAGAGCACTGAAGTAAAGAATCTCTCCCATATCTTTACCTCATGACATGCTATCTCAGAAACAGTTTGGACTTTTGATAAGCTGGGCTTGCCTTGTCAGTCTTTAACAAAATGGCCTGAAAAAGTTTCCCTTGATATGATTCTGTCCACCTTTGGAAACTATAGATACGATTCACCACTGTGATTTCAATGTTACACTGACATAAAATGGGAGCAACACAATGGTGAATCATACTCTAAAAGATTAAATGAGAAGATTTTGCTCTAGTTTCCAACATGGAAGGAAACACCAGTATCTACAGTGGAAGTCATAACAAAAGTTTTGGGGAGAGAATAACTGGATTATGTCTCCAAGGGAGAAGCTCTAAAATTCTTACTGGAATTCTTATTAAAGATAATATATCATTGCACTGTAAGATAAGGAAGATCAGAAGTAATATTAAAGAATGGTAATCACTGAATACTGCATTTTCCTGAGGACTATGATAGGACCATGAATGGGTTATGAATGTAATATTTCACCTTCATTACTGAAAGTTTCACCTGAGGAAAAATCTTGATGTGCCACTTCAGATAGTTAAGGCATTTAGAATCCCCTATAAACTCATACTCCCATTTTTCTTGTCTGTAGATGTTTTTGTCAAAGAAGTGATCTTTGTCATATTTGAATCCCTGAATCTCATTTGGTGAGAAAATCCACATTACGTATGCAATGTGGCAGTAAAATAAAATATTTCATATCAAGGGAAAAAAAGACATTTCTCCAGATTTAGCTTTGGCAAAACACGCCTGAACAAAAGGAGCTTATAATTCTGAGTTTGCTTCCTTAAGTATTATTGCTTCAGGATAGTGATATGTTTTTTCTTCAGCTAGGCTAAGATTAATTACTTAAGGCGGGGGGGAAATAGTGTTGTTCTTTGATTATAATGGCGCTCGGCATTTTCACTGCTGCAGTCTGAAAAACAGGAAGTTCAAGAAAAGGGGAACTTCTGTGATTCCAATGATGAGCTGTTATCAACTTCCTTTGTTCCCAGTTTGGAATGAATATTGAGTGAATTGCTTTTTTTCCTCTTTTGCTAGCTGTATTAAAGTGCAGTTAAAATTTCTTTCTTTCAAACAGGAATGTTATTTATCTGTACATGGTACTGCAAATGAGCATGGAAAATTGAATGCAATGTACTACATATTTGACCTAAATAGTTTGGTATGTGGCTCCCATTTATGTAAGGTGAAATTCATCTTGGTGCAGAAGGCATAGCCTTCTGCCAGGGGCATAGCCATAGGTGGGCCTGGGTGGGCCTGTGCCCACCCTCCCACCCACTCTGAGAACCACTCACCTTAGTCCCTGGCAATGGTGCAAACTTTGCCACTGTGGCCACTGGGCCACCCAGCAGCCGTGAGCAGGAAAGATGCTCCAGTGCCAATGCCTCTGCTCTGCTCACAGCTGTGGCCACCAACTGCTGGCCAGCCCCATGACTGTGAAATTTGTGCCACTGCCAGCCCTGGTGTGATAGCTCTCCCCCTCCCTGGGGAGGAGGGAAGGACTGTCCTTGGCCAAGCCCACCCTGCACTTTCAGGGGCCCAGCCAGAAAACAGGGTAGCAGCAGAAATTGTTTGGTACTCAGCTATCTGATGTCACATTTGTTCCCCCTCACACCTCATGCCGCCCCCTGAGGGGCAGGAGGAGTTCTGGCTCCACCCCCCACCTACCCTGGAGAAGGGGGGTTTGTACCTGCAGCAGGGGTGGGGGGAATGTGAGGCTGGGAGGACGCAAATCCCTTCCTGCACTTCCCCTCCCCTGAAGTTACCCAGTGAGTGGCAGCTGCTGGTCCACTGCAGCCATCCTGCAGCCTGGCTCCAGCTGCGTCGGAAGCCTCACCACCACCACTACCACCTGCCTGGGCATCACTTAGTGTCTCTCTTGCAGGGGCTCTGGGTTGGGTATTAAATATCTTCTTCTGCCTCGAACATGGACGGGCCTCAGGGTTTACTCCAGTGGCATCACTGGTGCTGAGCACAGGAGGCACGAGCCCAGAGTGTCCAAGCCAGTATCCCAAGTCAGCAACACAGGCGCAAATCAATGTGCCGACTCTTTTAAGCCTCCTGCTCTGCAGCATGTAGCTGAAAGACATGTTGTAGAGCAGGAGAAGAGGAGGGAAAGTTAAATCTCTTCTCTCAGGTAGGTGGTAGGGGGCAGTGGCTGCCCCAGGTCAGGGTCCACAGTGGTTGTCCCCAACCTGGGTGAGGGGAGGAGGCTGGACATGGCACCTGGCTGAGGCCAGGGACTGGCGGGGCCAAAGGCAGGAACTGGCCTGGGGCCATGAGGTGGTAGCAGGGACAGCAGAGGCCTGGGTTCAGATCGGTCTGGAAGCCAGGGCTGGCAGAAGGGGCTGGATCTCGCTCAGGGCCAGAGGCAGCAGGGCTAGATCCAGCCTGGGGCCAGTGGTGGAAGCAGAGGCAGGCAGCTGGATCCTGCCCGGGATTTGGGCTACTGGCAGCAGGGGCTGGGAGCATTGCAAAGGGTGTGGTTTAAGGCAGGGTCAGGGTCAGTGAGCCTGGGGCTGTGCAGAGCATACTGGAATACATGTGAGCCTTTGGGGGAAGTTTTCAGTACGCTTTTTGAAAGGTTAGGTGCTCATGAGTACCTGAGTACCACTCACGTTAATCCCTGTGTATAAGCATTGTACCGTCCTTCTTCATACCGGTGAATTTCATTCTTACAGTCCAGTCTTGTCCTCCTCTACCCGTGAGTGATAAGGAACTGACATGTAATGGAAATGGTATGGTTAAATTGTGAAGAGGGGGGTAGAGTTTCAGGGGCCAATGAAGAATGTGTGAATTGCCTACACCTGTGGATCTGTAGCTACTCCATGCATAGGAAGAGGCAGAGAGAGAGAAAGATTGGCTGAAACTCATCCACGAGTGGGCAAATACACCAACCATTGCCCCTTGATAGAGCAGCTGAGTTGGGGTCATGAGGGGCTACAGAGAATTTGCATTGCTAATCCGTAGCCAGGCCTTGACAAATCTGTTGGACACCTAGGGGCCAGCCCAAAAACTTAGGTGCCCCTAAGAATCCAGCAGAGCCCCACCCCCCACTCCCATAAAGTCACCGCGACACCTTTCAGCGGCAAGCCCCTCTCCCACCCCCGAAAAAAGCTCCTGCTGGCAACTCTTTCAACAGCGCTGGAGGGGACCCAAATGGGGCCGCTCTCCCACAGCACTGCCAAAAAAGCTGCCGGCAGCAGCTTTTTTTCGGGGGTGATTGTTCTTTAGGGTACCGCCAAAATAATCCCCCCTCCCCACCACTGAAAAAAGATGCTGCCAGCAGCTCTTTTGGCGGAGCTGCGGGAGAAAGTGCAGAGGAGAGAGCGGCACTGCAGGGAAAAAGCACCGCCCTCTCTTCCCAGCGGCTGCGCTACCCAGTGCCGTCGAAAGAGCCGCCAGCAGTGGTTTTTTTATCAGTGGCACTGGGGGGTGGGGAAGAGGGAGAGACAGTGGCACTGAACAGGAAGAGCAGGGCCGTCTCTCTCTCTTCCCCCTGCATTGCTGAAAGGGCTGCTGGCAGCAGCTTTATTACAGTGGCTCTGGGGTGTGTGGGGAAGAGGGAAAGATAGAGGTGCTGTAGAGGAAGAGCACTGCCGTCTTTCCCTCTTCCCCCTGTGCTGCCAAAAGAGCCACTGGCAGTCGCTTTTTTTTGGCAGCAGGGGATGGGGAGCCCAGTGTGCTCTGTGTGGTTTGGGGGCCTTTGCCCCTGGTGTTCTTAGGCGTGAGGGGCAAAATCCTAGGCACCTGGCATCTAGGATTTGTTGAGGACTGCCATAGCCAAAAGTGTGGTTCAGATAGCCTCCACCTACCACTGCAAGGAATTATGGGGCCCAGTCAGTTATTCATGTTGGTTGCTAGGAAGATGTGGCTCGTGGGGCCTGATCCTGCAAAGTGTTGGTTATCTTGAATTCCCACTGATTTCAGTGGGAGTTGAGGATGTTCAGCAACCTCCAGAATATAATCAGTAATAAAGATCAAAGAAGAAAATGGAAAAACTCCCCTTTACCAGGAATTGATCCTTAAGGCACAGTAATGATAACACTTTTATGAACCAGTGGAGTTTTCCTTTGGGGTCTGGGTTTTTAATTGTCTGTGTTTTCTGCTATATGTGCTGTTATCAATCAATAAATGAAAGCAATATTAAAAATAACACTTTTTTTTCCTTTAGTGAAGTCATTTCTGTGCAGCGTAAACTAAACTAATTTCTAACTCATGACTTCTCAAGTGAAACCTTTTTTATGTGGTGGCTGAAGCAGCTCCGAATTCTCAAACACATGGAGCACCTAGAGATAAGAGATGGAGGTTTCTTGCACTAGTTCCTCTTTTTGTCTTTGTACTGCTACTTTCCCTATTTTTTCTGTTTCTACACAGCCATTCAACTTTAAACTTTATGCTTTGCTAGGATCATTTCTCAGTACTACGGACACTCTTTCCAAGGTGTTTGTCCAGAAACTCCAGATGAGTACAGCTTGTGTAGAAAGCCCCAGCCTCTGAGAATAGAAGGATGAACACTTTAATCAGATGTGAGCTTTTCATCCCTGTTTTCCTGTTAATCATTCCTGTTTCTGTTCTCTATGGGGAGGAGTATTTTTATGGGACGATAGACTTCATTTAGTAAATGCATCAGCATAACTTGATTTGCCATGTGGTTGCAATAAAAGCAGTACAATGTCCAAAAACAATGTTTCTTTTATGAACACATTAAAAGTTAACCTGCAGCCTTTTCCACTTCACTAAGGTCCCAGCAAGTAGAGTATATAACTATGTGCCTTGAGCTTTTAGATGGAACTAATTTAATATTTAATAGTAGCTTTTCATGGTAGAATTACCACTCATTACAGCTCAGTGAGCTCTTTAGAATAGCTAATCATTTGATTTGATCCTTTATCATGGAAGCTATATGACTATTTTAAAGGTCTTTTCAATAGCTGAGGAGAGCAGTTGTAATGTCTGGATGAAGGGAAGAGGCCTATGTAATCAGGGCCATATTTATTAAGAGAATGCCAGTGTAAAGATTTGTGTTAGAATCCACAGTCTGATCCCTGTTAAGCACACAATGAATGATTTGTCTCAAATAGGCTGAAATTAGAAAAATGAGGACAGTTAAATTAAATACGGAATAATATTGAGATTTGAGTATTAGTGTGTGACTCTCTCTGCCCCCTATCCACAGCCTACCATCAGCCTTTTGTTTCTTAAGGTCATTCCCAGAGTATTTGTACATCCCTTTGTTATCTGTCTTAACTAAAAATCTGTGCTTTAAAAAGAGTCTTTCCTGCATTAAGAAGAGACTATGCTTACAAACTGCCTAATGCCCATTAAACGGCCCTTGTGTCCAAGCATTCAAGGTTAATCTCAACAAGGGAAAACAAAAAGACAATTCAATATTCAAGTGTACATAATAAATGAGTAATAATAGCTCTTACCTGTTTTCCTCTACCCATATGGGATTTTTATTTTGTTTTAACATAGAGTGTGTTGTGACAGTCAATGGGCTGATGACAGCCTTAGAGACTGCAATTCTCTGTATTTACAAAGCTAATACAGCTTTGGCAGTAGCTGCCTGGCAAGCTTTACACTGCCAACAACATATGCTTCAAAGCACAGGGCCATCTTTAGAGACAATGAGATCGTTTATTACCTATGCCCTAATGTTTGGGGTATTTTCCCCTTCCATCGCTAGACATTTTTTAAAGATTTCTGCTGTAGCTGAAGTGAGTGAGATGCCTGAAGTTGTCTTCCTGGCCATGGCACATTTACAATTTCCTCAAGTTTATATATTATTCAAATTTGTTAAAGACATATTTGCAGTTTTTTAAAGGATTGATCATTAACCATTTTCAATGAGTACTGAATAGTAGATGATCAGAATTTCAGCTTTGTTGCATACCTGTGATTAGTCATAAACATCAAATTAGTTTTGTTCTGTTCCATGGTTGTATGAGTGAGATTTATGGCACCTATTTAAGCTCCCATAAAATCAATGGAAGTTTTTCTATTGATTTCAACAGAAGTGGGTTCAAGGCCATCATCAGGAGCAGGACTTAATGGTGCCACTAGGGATTTGATTCTTTCAGAAAGAGGTACAGTATAAGGAGAGGTAAAGGATAGGCAAAATTAGGAATTTTAGAAAATGTGGAACATTTTCCTTTCTTGTTTATCTTGCTTGAGGCAACTTTCCTAAAACAAAAATAGGGCTAATAAAACATATATTGATTGGATGCAGAATTTAAAGGTAATATTGTCTATATTAGAAACATGGACCACAGTTGTCCCCCACAGAGTTTGCTTCAGAAATTAGTAGCTATAGTCTTCAGAAAGAACACATACAGTACATATTTTATTATATATTTGCAAGAGATTGAACTGAAGAGCCCAAGCCTTAAACTACTTAGCCATGTGAGAATTAGGACATACCTGAACAGCAACCTTCGGTTCAATGGTTCAGCTCATATAATTAATGTAATTCACTCACATGCTAAGTGTTTGTAAGAGTGGGGTCTAAATTAGCAATAGGGAACCACAGAAAATGAGGAACAATAGCTGTCTCCTACATGATGGACTATTTTTCAATAGATAAAATTCATCTTTGTGTTGGCAGGAGTTCACTATTCTTTAGTTTAACTTTAATTATTATGTTGTATTAGTGTAGCTCACTTTGTGGTCTGGACACTTTAAGAGCAGTGTGGTTCGGGCGCGTCAGGCGAGAGGTGTTCTTATCAGTTCTTATCAGTGTTGTTCTGTGTCTGGCCCTGATATCTGCTTGGCTGTGTGTATGAATGCATGCACGAATCTCTGAATCCGTTAAGATTATCCCTGGCTCAGTGTGGATGGGGAATAGTGCTAACTCGACCTTATTAAATCGACTTAAAGCCAGTGTGGACGGCTATGTCTACTGTTAAGTCGACTTAACAAGGTCGACTTAAGTCGACTTAAAGTGTAGCCACTCCGTTAAGTCGACTTAACAAGGTTGACTTTAAGTTGACTTAAAGTCGACCTTGTTACGTCAACTTAACAGAGTCAACTTAACTTTACAAGTGTAGACATAGCCAAGAAGGATAACTATACCCCCCTCAGTGCAAGGGTCATTACCTAACAGAAAGGCAAATAGCACTCGAAGGGCTTAAGGCTTTAAATATAAGAGAGTTAGTACCATGCTGGAAAAGTGGCTAAAATGTGAAAGGGAACCCTATAAACTCTCCAGAAAAGTATTAAGGGGGTGGGGAAGGGAAAAAAAACCCCAAACCTCCAGAAAGTGGTATTTAATTTAAAAAGATGTGCTTGGCAGAGCATGGCAAAGAACACTATAAATAAATAAATTAGTGGTAATGCACAGCAAAAGTCTGTGGAATGCCACAGATTTTGTTTTCTTTAAATATATAAGGCGTTGGCAGCCATGGGAAAAATAGTATATAGGTTATTGCGGTTTTGTTTGTGTGTTTGTTTTACCACAAAGCAAAGACAACCCAAATCAAAGCACCAATTTTACAAGAATTATTTTTGGTGGCTAAAATGTTACAAACAAAATGTGCTACCTTGAACAATAAATTTTGGGGAAAAAACATAAAAAAATCAAGTTAAAGATACCAAAAAATAATAAACTCAAACTAAATTTCAAAAATTCCTGAAAGGTCAATGTTACCTGGGCCTTCTGGGATAACCACCTGAATATGCAAAGATCAGGGCAAGCTGCAAAAAGGAGAACAAGTTCTCCCAGCACTGATGGGTTACCTGGAACTAAACTCCCCAACCAGTCAAAAACAATGCTTCTGATCCCCCACACTGGATATCAAAAAGACACTACAAAGTACAGTCAGCCCCCTTTACTACTTTTCAGCCACTGGTCCCCAATATAACCACTGGGTCTGGTAAAAAGAGAAATTCCTCAAGCTCTTTACCCAAAAAGGTTTCTCCTGACCCCAGAACAGTATAGGTTAGGATCTTACTCAAAATACCACATTGCCAGCCAATCCTTTAGTAACTAAAACTAAAGATTAATTGTACAAGGAAAGAAACAAACTATGGATGCGTCTACACTTACAAATTAAGTTGACTTAAGCTTGCTTAAATCAACTTAATTTAATCTGCGTCTACATTACATTTTCCTTAAGTCGAGTTAAGCAGCAGTTTAAGTCGATTTAAGGAAAATTAAAGTGGACTTTATAAAACCTCATTTAAAGTTGACTTTACTGGCTAAGTCCACTTCATCAAGTCGACTTAGCCAGTGTAGACGCAGATTAGCCCTAAATCGACTTTAAGTCAACTTAAAGAGCTTCAGGGCTCCCGCACTGCCCTCCCTGCCAGGGTGGCTGGCACAGGCAGAGCCTGGCATGCCCCCCTCCCCACAGGGCAGGACAGAGCCCTGCCCACCCTGCTCCTATGCCCTGCCAGGGTCCCTGTCCTGCTCAGCCCCCATTGTACCCAGGTATAATGGGGCAAATGCTGAGCCCCCAGGCACTTGGCAAGGGGTGCGCCCCCCCTGCCACCGTGGATCAGTCCCAGGTCCACCTAGCTCCTACAAGTTGACTTAGGCATCCAGTGTGGATGCTCTAAGTCAATTTGGCAGGGTCCCCTTTAAGTCAATTTAATTTTTGCGTGTAGACATGCTAAGTCAACTTAACAAAGTTGACTTAAAGTTGATTTAGCTAAGTTGACTTAAATTAACAAGTGTAGACATAGCCTATGAGAGTACTATTAAAGGATTAAAGTAATCACATACATACAATGATTTGAAAGTCCGAAACATCAGGTTTCCAGTAGAATTTGAAGTTTGCAGATCTTAGGCACACATCCAATACATGGATGGGTTTAAGTCCTTGCTTTACAGCTTCAGTTGTTAGAAATCCAATTCAAAGGAATATAGACCAAATAGTCCAAGTGTAGAATTTGCTCTAATTCTCCCATGAGCATTAGCAGGGTGATTCCGGGCCAGTGCTGGCTAGTATTTCAATCCTGTGGCCCAAGCTTTCGCTGGGAAGCTTTGACAGATGTGACACCAAGGGATTATGTTCCCAACTTCCTTTTATAGCTGCAGCAAGGTGGACATTTGCAGGTCATTTCTTCATGTGGGCTTTGATTACAGTTCACAGATCCTTCCTTAAGTGAAGAATAGCAATGTATACTGTCCTTTGAAGTGAAACCTTCACCTCTCGGGCACCACAGGTAATTAGCTGCGTTAACACTGTTAATAGTTTACATTGGTACATCAAAGCTCCATCTAGACATTAATGTTCCCTTTTGACCTCTTCTGATGGTACACTACTAATAGATAGGGAAGCAGTTCATTTACCTTGCTAACCTCTAACCATATAGATGTAAACATCATCAAGTAACTACTAACAAAACACATGTATATCAAAGCCCCAGTCTACTTGTAACACTACCATTGTGTTTTCCTACCACCTCGAGATGCTTCCATCCATAGTGATCCATTTTGTATTTTAAAAAAAAAAAATTAGTAGCACGAACAAACAGATTTCCATGCTTTACTTGCAGTTTGAAATAAGGCTGCTCACCCTTTCTCTTACCGCTTGATATAAGACTGCCTGGAAGAAAATAGGGTCAAATCTCAAGTAATTCTTTTGAAAATAGGCTGTCTATCCTTAAGTCAGTGTCTATTCTTAAGTCAGTGTGCCATTTGTGAATCTTAGCCTTTGGAATTTTGGGTACTGTAGAAACATGCACTTGAGCCATGTGAAATACATTTGGGGACATGTTTCATAACTATATATCTATATCTATCTATCTATCTATCTATCTATCTATCTATCTATCTATCTATCTATCTATCTATATAAAATGTTGCAGGAAACATGCCACCATAACAGTAACGTAGAGCATACCATGATCATTCCAAAAACAACTTATATAACATACTTTGTATTAGACCATACACAGTTACATTGCAAGGGTGAACAGGAAAGATACCCAGATCATGTTACAGAGGTGTGCAGGGACACAGCATGTCACACATTCATGTGGACCACAGACTTCCCAGTCACTCGGGTACTAAAGCCTTTCCCCAAGTCACTTAGAATTGAGGATTCAGTGAACCAAGTACTCCTGTACACGGACTGTTATGAGTGGCAGTGGTGAATTGAAGCAGTTTGGGTACAGGATCTCAGGTTAGGGCTTTAAAAGTGAGATTGACAGTCAGAGTGGATCCTCAAAGACTTGGACAGCTAAAACCTGAAAGCCACTGGGCTCACCCATTCTATAATCTTGAAGGGGCTGAGGTAGTCGTAGTTTAATTTGGTGGATATATGTGCAATTTAAAGTTCTGGGTACAAAGTAACAATTTGTCCCCTATAGACAGATTGGGGAGCAGTGTCACAGTCTTGGTTTGTATAGTGCTTACAGGCTTTTTTAAGGTACTCTAAATGTTACTTAAGTTTCCCCTGCACCACAGCATGGTGCACCAGATTCTCTTCTCACTCATACCACTTTTACACTGGTGAAATGCTGGTGGTTCTCATATAGTTAGGTACTTCTGATTTACACTGGTGTAAATAAAAAGTGAATCAAGCCTCCCATTATTAAGTATTTGGCTGCACTTTTTTCAGGGGACTGAGCCAAAATTATTTCAAGTCGAACGTGGCATACAAACCTTCAGTTAAATTAAATTTTGCTGCTTTTTATTTTACTGAAATGAAAAGCACAAAATCATTGGCTCACCCTCTTGATATGTTTGGTTCTTAACTATATGTTCTTTAAAATTAAAGTATCCAGTCCAATTAGTTCAGTGTTTGAACTTTAAAAATACCATTTAATATACACAAGTACTTTTGATTTTGTATAGCATTTTTGACATGTTTGTACACTTTTTGACCATGTTAAATCAGAAGGGATGAAGCAAAATAGTGCAGAAAGAGTTATTCTTGCTGTTAAACTAAGGACTTAATACAAAGCTCATCAAAATCAATGGAAAGATTCCTATTAATTTCACTGGGCTCTGGATCAGACTGTAAGTGAAATCAGAAGTACAGGAAATCTCAGAGTTTGTTCTTATCCAAAGCTCTTTGGTCCAAGTCCCTTTCTGGACTCCTGAGGTTTAGGTAAGAATGCTAATATCATATTCTTATTAGATCAGGAACAATGAATCTCTTCATCAGTTAATTAATGTGCATTAAGCTGATTGAGCTCCTATAACATAACATTGTACAACCAGAGATGCTAAAGTATTGATATTTACCTATCATACTTTCTTTCCATAAAGATTTAATGTGGAGCTGATGTGATAAATTGCTGATGCATCACCTTGTTAAAGTACAGTCTGTTTCTTGTAAGAGCTCCAAGCTACATTGTGAGAATATGTATTAAGAATAATACATGCCAGTGAACATACTTTGTACAATGGATCCCTGTTATAGAGGCTATACAGTACATGCTGTGAATGTGTATTAAGAATATCTTCAATTCAGCTGAGCCTTAATGTGTCCACTGACATGATATCAGAACTGAGAAGAGCTTTGGAGTCTGAAATATATGATAGTATGTTTGGTACGGAAAAGAGGCAAATGACAAACATGAATTTGTTATAGCAGTGTGAGAGAATGCTTTGCATGTCTGAGTTATTCAAATAGTGGGTGTTGTCTAGTTTGCAGTATTGACCTCCTGATAACCTTTCAGTGACTTCAGGGGAAATCACAGATTGGGCCTCATATCAGCAATTCCCTCTGCAATTATTCGTATTCAGAAACTGTCATAATTCAGAGTTAGTTTCTTCTTTTTCCATGTCTTTAGCCATTTAAAAAAAAAATTAAAATTTAATTTGATCTTCTTTATATTTGCTTCAGTTCTCCTGACAGAGGTCAGCACCTCCACCAGAAGGCCAGCATCACAGTTTGAGAGAGACTGAATATAATGGAACATGTTCTGAATATACAATAAAAGTAACTGCACTCAGTCTTTTTTAGTACCATGATGCATATCTGCACCCCATAGTTTTCATCCCCCTAGTACAAATATGAACACAAAACTGAAGAATCTAACTACAGAACTTGGAAATTGATGCAGAATTTATCTCCCACTGCAGATGATGGGAACTACTGTAGAAAGCTTCCATTTGTTCCAACCTCTTTCAAAACAGCAGTATCTTTAGGCAGTGCACAAAGTTTGTCTGAGGCAGGGGGGAAAGAAACGGTTGCAGTGGGTCACAGACCCAGCCAAAAATAAACTAAAAATCAAGGGCTATGTCTACACTAGAAAAAGTTAAGTTGACTTAGTACACTTTGTTAAGTCGACTTAACCATCCTTAAGTTGACTTAATAAAGTTGACTTAAGGGTTACTCCACTTCCACATTGTCCTTAAGTCAACTTAAGGAGTCAACTTAAGGCTTAAGTCAACCTAATGGGTGGTTCTTATTAAGTCAACTCAAGCATTCATTAAGTCGACTTAAAGAAAGTCTGGTGTAGACAGGGAGTAACTTAGGTCGACTTAAGGGTCCTTAAGTCGACCTAAATTGCTAGTGTAGACATACCCAAGGAGGTTTGCTGGGATCATGTTGTGATAATTGGGTGTACAGATTTACCCTAATTGTATGCTTAACTATAAGAAGTATATGAAAGTTCATAAGATGTCACATAACCTATAATAAGAAACATCTATGGGAAAAGGTCTGAAAGGGAGACAGACAAAATTAGTACAAACAAAAAGAGAAGTATGGCACCAGAAATCAGTGAACCAAAACTTGTCTGTCAGAAACTATGCTTAAATAGCAGACAGAATGGCAAAAGGCTGTTGTGTCCATCACTCCCTCTGTGGGTCTTTTTTTTTTTTTTTTTGTAGAGACATCTTGCAGAGGAATAATTGGTTCCTGGATCAAGCTTCTCTATCATGACTGCCACCCCTATTGTCTCCTGGAATCCCAAGCCTTCCTCCTACTTCTGAGAGATGTCCTGACCAGACCAGGCCAGAGGGAGAACTCAGATGACATCACTATTACTACTGACTGCAGCTAAATCCCAAACATAACCTGTAAAAAAATGGGTCTGGATTCTAACCACAATAGTTCTAGTCCATCTTAAATAACTTCTTTTTTCCCCAAAAGGACAATTGTTACCATCTTTGGCACCATCAAAGAGATTGCCAAACAGGGAGCTGTTCCTTTTAAAACTCACTCCAGCTAAAGGCAAAGGGAACAAGGGTTGTAGTTAAAATCAGCACCATACTTAATACTTTACATTTTAAATGCTTTAATTATATTTTCTTGCTCCTTCTGTATCTTAAGAAGAAGAAGAAGAAGATTTAATGGTGAGTTTGCTATGATACTAAGCAGACTGAGGTCTCTGTCTACCAAATATTGTTCAGCGTTGGACAGTGACTGGGTTATGTTCACACCTTTGGCCAATATATTCCATCTAAATTCAACAGGGTACGCTTTAAGCAGTGTTTTGCTGAAGCTGCTGCTCCCAGATTATGGAAGGTCCCCAACCCATTTTTTCAGACCAAGATAAGCAGTGTTTTAAGGGGTCTTGCTAGTGTATCTGTATCCCTTAAAGACAGTGGGAGGTTCATCAAAAGATGGTGGTATTTCAGTTACTCAGTGGATGATAGACTTTTTCACAAAGAATGAACCAGTTGCTCAGTCTATCTCCAGAAGAAACAAAATACTCAAAGAGGGGCTGCTGGTGGTCTCTTCCCTGAATTTTTTAATAACAATATGCTACTGAAATCACAATTTCCTGCCAAAGACTGTGAATGCAACTATTTTGCATTCTGTTTCTCTGTCCCATCTCTTATTGAAGTAATCACAGCAGAACATCTGTAATTCACGGGGACATACTTAAATGTTTCACTCTGATTCAGAATCTGCACCTATGCAAAGAAATCAAATGGAATAAGGACTCCACTCTTTTTACATGCCTATGTGGTGACCTAGATGGACCCTGAAGCAGATGGGAAGGGTCAGGATATTGACCTCACTCTCTGAATAGAGTAGTTGGGCCTGTGCACTATGACGCAGCAATAATCATTGCTGGTATGGACCAGCAGCAAATTCTAACCCGAAAGGAAGAAGCAGGGAAGGAATTGTGACTAGAGCTGGTTGGAAATTGTTTGAACATGATCAGCCAACCACAGTATACCTGTTGTAGCTCAATACTCCTTTTACAGCTTGAGTTCAGAACTGAAAGGCAGATTCATTAACTTTCAAATTAGCTGGCCATTTGCCTGCTGGAACTGTTTTCTGACACTGCACATTTTTCTTGCTAATATTTTGTGCATTCGTACATTTTTGGTCATCAGATCATGTATGGTAGATTGTGCCACACTATTTATTTATCTTATTCTGAAGGACAGAGCTGATCTGACCCCTGAAAATATTTTCTTAGTGTTATATAGCAGTTAATGGTTTGTACTTTAAAAAAGTCTCTTCCAGTCATGTAACACAAATTATTTAGACATTCAATAATCTATTCCTCTAGCAAAGTCCTTTTCTATTACTTTCCTTATGTGTGAGTTTGATCTAATACACACAGGAGAATTATTATCCACAGCCTGCAGAGTATTTGCAGATAAGGAACACATGGCTTTTGCTTCTGCTGCTTTATCTTCTCCTTTTTCCTTCTTTTCTCTTAAGCACACATTGTGAAAAAGCAAATTTCCCTGAGAGTATATTTTGCCATGCAGAATCAGAATGACAGAATCAAGTTACTTGGACACTTTCAGGATTTGGTTCACAAAGCGTGAATATTTACTCCCACAATCAGTCCAATCATTATTATTCATGAGCCTGCATAGACTGAAACTATTTTGCCATCTGTTTTCTGACATGCGACTAGATATCTAGGCACAATGTGTCCCCTTCTTATCCATGATCTCCATTCCCCTCAGCCTCCTGGAAACTCCTTTTTGAGGGCACTGCAGTGATCCATCCTCCATGGGGTTGGAGAGGCTGATGAAAAAGGCAGGGCAGAGGAGCTGGCTGGGCTGCTTTGGGATTTTTTCCGTATAAACATGCACAGAGGGAAGTAACCCAAGTTAATAAATCCTGGTACGTTCTCATCCATGCTGAGTAATCCACCTAACATTTGCTATAGTTCATGGGTTTCAGAAATGTAGGCAGGCACTATGGGTGCATCTACACTTGTAAATTAAGTCGACTTAAGCTTGCTTAAGTCGACTTAATTTACCCTGTGTCTACACTACAGTTTCCTTAAGTCAACTTAAGCAAGTTGCTTAAGTCGACATAAGGAAAATAAAGTCAACTTAATGAAAATTAAGTCAACTTTATTAAACCTCATTTTAATTCAACTTAAGCCTAAAGTCAACTTTTTAAAGTCAACTTAGGCAAGTGTAGACCTGGAGTAGCCCTAAGTTGACTTAGGGCTACTCCAGGACTCTACCACTGCCCTCCCTGCCGGGGGGGGGGAGGGCACAGGGGGAGCCTGGCATGCCCTGCCCACCCTGCCCCTATGCCCTGCCAGGGTCCCTGTCCCCCTTGGCCCCATTGTACCCATGTACAATGGGGCAAAGGCTGAGCCCCCTGGCACTGGGCAAGGGGTGCCCCCCCTGCCCCTGTGGACCTGCCCTATGTCCCCCTAACCCCTACAAGTCGACCTAGGTGTCCCGTGTGGACAAAGAAATCACCTTATCAGCATCCTGTACAGCAAACAGAAAAAAATTAGAAACAAAGTCTCCACACTGGAATCTCTTTCTACAAAACCATTATCCAGCACATTCTTCACTCTGGGTGGACTTCACTAAAAAGAGAAAATCCATCTACAACACACACTTTGCTTCCCTACAGAGGAAAAAAGACAACAAACTGTCCAAGCTCCAATATACCACAAGGGATAACAACAGCACCTCTAACCCACCCAACAACATTGTTAATCTTTCATGCTACAGACTTACTCCAGCAGAGGAATCTGTGCTGTTTCGGGGACTTTCTTTTTGCTCCACCACCCCCACACATAAGATACAATTCTGTGATGACCTTGAGAACTACTTTCGCCGTCTCAGACTCAAGGAGTATTTCGCCACCACCAATGTAGAACGCAATGACCTACAGATACCTTCCTCCCAACATTGCAAGAAAAAGTATTCAACGTGGACTCCTCCTGACGGTCGGAACAACAGACTGGACTTCTATATAGATTGTTTCCGCCACCGGGCAAAGGCTGATATTGTGGACAAACAACATCACCTACACCATAACCTCAGCCATGCAGAGCGTAATGCCCTCCAGAGCCTCAGAAACAACACTAACATTATTATTAAGGAGGCTGACAAGGGAGGTGCCGTCATCATCATGAATAAATCGGATTACGATCAGGAGGCTTATAAACAGCTGTCCAATGGAATGTTCTACAAACCACTCCTCTCTGACCCCAGTGAGGAATACCAGAAGGAACTACAACACCTACTCAAGAAACTCCCCAAAGCAGCACAAGAACAAATCAAGACAGACACACCACCAGAACCCCGTCCAGGGATATTCTATCTACTACCAAAAATACATAAAAGAGGAAACCCCGGACGCCCCATCATCTCAGGCATTGGCACGCTTACAGCAGGATTATCTGGCTATGTGGACTCTCTCCTAAGACCCTATGCTATCAACACACCTAGCTATCTGAGAGACACCACAGATTTCCTGAGAAAAATCCAATCCATTGATGGTCTTCCTGAAAATACCATCCTGGCCACTATGGATGTAGAGGCTCTTTACACTAACATTCCCCACAAGGATGGATTACAAGCTATTAGAAGAACCGTCCAGGATGATGACACAGCTAAACTTGTGGCTGACCTCTGTGACTTTGTACTCACCCACAACCATTTCAGATTTGAAGATGATCTATACCTTCAAGTCAGTGGCACTGCCATGGGTACCCGCATGGCCCCACAATATGCCAACATCTTTATGGCCGATTTAGAACAACGTTTCCTCACGTCTCATCCCAGAGCACCTCTACTTTACCTACGCTATATTGATGACATCTTCATCATCTGGACCCATGGTAAAGATGCCCTTGAAGATTTCCATAGAGATTTCAACAATTTCCACAACACAATCAAACTTAGCCTGGAACACTCCACACAAGAGATGCACTTTCTGGACACTACAGTGCAAATTAGCGATGGGCACATAAAGACCTCCCTATACCGCAAACCTACTGATCGGTATAGTTACCTACATCCCTCGAGCTTCCATCCTCGACACACCACACGATCCATTGTGTACAGTCAAGCCCTAAGATATAACCGCATTTGCTCTGACCCTTTAGACAGAGACAGACACCTTCAGGATCTCTACCAGGCATTTTTAAAACTACAGTACAAACCCGCAGAAGTGAAGAAACAAATTGACAGAGCCAGACGGGTACCCAGAAGTCAACTACTGCAGGAAAAGCCCATGAAAAACAACAACAGAACGCCACTGGTCACCACCTACAACCCCCAAGCCAGACCTCTTCAACACATCATCAAAAAACTACAGCCTATTTTACAAAATGATCCCTCACTCTCTCAAGCCTTAGGAGACAGACCTCTCCTTGCTTTCAGACAGCCCCCTAATCTTAAAAGGATACTTACCAGCAACTACAGATCACAGAACAGAAACACTAAAGCAGGAACACAGCCCTGCAGCAGACCACGCTGCCAACTTTGCCCTCATATCTACACTGATGACACCATCACAGGGCCTAATCATGCCACCTACTCCATCAAGGGTTCGTTCACCTGCTCATCCACCAATGTGATTTATGCCATCATGTGCCGGAAATGCCCCTCTGCCTTATGTATTGGACAGACAGGACAGTCTCTGCGCCAAAGAATCAATGGACACAAATCTGACATCAGAAATTGCAACACTGCAAAACCTGTAGGGGAACACTTCAATCTCCCTGCTCACTCCCTTGACGACCTGTTAATAGCTGTGTTGAAACAGATGAATAACAAATCACAGCTTCAAAGAGAGACTGCAGAACTCGAACTTATATGCAAATTTGACTCAGTTGTCTTGGGGTTAAACAGGGACTATGGATTTTTCTCGCATTACAACAAGTGATTTGACCTCCCCCTCCTCTATGTGCTGTTCCCCAGTGTTTTGAATCTTAATACCTATTTTGATTTGCTGTTACAGCCTGACCTGATGCTATGTCATACACTCCCCTGCATTTAATCTCCTACCACTCTGTAACTTTCCTATCTTCAAAGTGTCTGACGAAGTGGGATTTTCTCCCACGAAAGCTCATGCGATAAATAAATCTGTTAGTCTTTAAAAGTGCCACAGGACTCTGTTGTCTTTAAATTTATGTGTAGACATGCTAAATCGACCTAAATTTAAAAGTATAGACATAGCCTATGGCTCTAATCCTGTTTCCAGCAAACTCAGTGGGCAGTCTAACATTGACTTCAATGGGCTCGATGTTGATCTCTACAAAATAGTCTCACACACTGGTCCCAGTCATGCACTCCTTGCTCACTCTATGCTCCCACTGAAACTAGTGCACTTTAAGTGTTCAAGGAACGTGAGGTCAGGGTCATTATTTAGTGAATTTATTTTGTAAAGCTAAGCTGGGCCACAAAGTTAATTTGTAATGAGGAAAGCAACATTAAAACCATTGGCTTTCAGCCATTCTGGGACTGATTCTAATCAGCTTTTCACAAGTGTAACTTCATTTTCTTTACAACTACTTTTAATTTACAGAGGGGTAGCTGTGTTAGTCTATACTTGACAAAAACAACGAAAGTCCTATGGCACCTTAAGACTAACAAATTTCTTCAGGCATAAGCTTTCGTAGACTGCAAGCCACTTCATCAGATGCAACGTCCAATCTGCTGAAGAGGGTTGCAGTCCACAAAAGCTTATACCTGAAGAACTCTGTTAGTCTTTAAGGTGCCACAGGACTTTTTTTCTTAATTTACACCAGCACAGACAAAATCAAAATGTGTCTTTTTATCATACTGAAGAAAGCTTACTTTGTATAGGTAGAAAAACATTTTTTCTATAGTTCTACCACCAGTGATTTTTTTGTAAAAGAAAAGGTTCCAGTACTCAAGCAAGCACCTGGGGTTGACGGTGGCAGTGGCAGGAGCCGGGGCCGTATCACTGTGAAAAAAAGGTGCCAGTACTTAGTACCCCTGAGTACCATCACAAAAAACCCCACTCTCTACCACATTTCTTAGTTCTTGAAAAAAAATCATAAAAATCTACCTGAAAAGAACAGCTTGATCTTTCCCAGTTCATCGAGAAGCAATGATGTCCAAAACACAGGATTAAGATTTCAGTACACAATCGAGCAGCAGGTAAAGTTGGTCTATTAGGGAACATGTAGTTATCCAAGCACAAATATCTGAAATAATAGAAAGAAAATATAGTAGATGATTGACTAACACAATTGGGCTGAGTACTTTCCCAGTTGCTTAGCTGGAGTGAATTGACATAGTTCCATTTATTTCAATGGAGTTAAGCTGATTTATCTCAGCTGAAGGTCTGGTCTGTTTTAAAAAAGTTTACTTCAGTATAGCAGTCATCTTTTTTATTCAAAATATAACAGATAGTTTTACTATTACTAATCTAAAGGATATATAAACAATGTTTCCCACTCCTGTGATTATTATTATTAATCTCATACTAGATGGAATTTTCTTAAGGCCTCAGTTCTCCAAGTTACGTGGCAAAACATTTTCAAAAGTGCCTATGGGTATGTCTGCTCTTAAAATGCTACAGAGGTGCCACTGTAGTGCTTCAGTGGAGGTACTACTTTTACCAAAGCATGTTGTTCTCCTATCGGTAACCCACCTTCCCAAGAGGTGGTAGCAGTGGTGTACCGAAACTATCTGGTGCCTGAGGGCCAAGTCACATTTGCCCCCCCGATAATCCCATGCACCCTGAGCAGCCCCTCCCTAAACAGGGCAGAAAGGGTCCCAGCGGCAGGGACCCCTTGGAGGAGAATGCATAGGGTTGTGGGGAGCATGAGGCATGGGAGAAGGCAAATGTGACTACCCCCAGGTGCCAGGCAGCCTCTCTGGGCTGCAGGCGGGGCACCCGGCTTGCCCCACACCAGGGCTGGAGTAAAGGGGTCCCGGCCCAGGCTGCCCAGTTTCAGGATGCCGGCACTGTCCCCGCCCTCCCACCACACAGGTCAGAGACTGTGGGGTGGCTACGCTGCCACCCTCCACTGCAGAGCAGTGTTGCTGGCTGCCCTGCCCCAGGCCGGCCACCCTGCCCTAGAGGGCGGAGAGTGGGCTGGTGGGTGGCTGCTGCTTTCAGAGGCGGGGACCTGGAGATGGCCCATTCTGTGGAGTTCAGGTTGCTTCATCCCCGCCTCCCAGCACTGAACAGAGGCCACTTTGCCTGGGTTCAGAGCTGGGGGGGGAGGGCGTCAGGGAAGAAGTGGCTCGAACTTCGCAGAATGGGCCCTCTCCAGTGCCCCGCCCCAGAAAGCAGCAGTCAGATGCTGGCCTGCTCTTTGCCTGCTGGGGCAGGGTGGCCAGCCAGGGGCAGGACAGCCAGGAACACTGCTCTGCAGTGGAGAGAGAGTGATGCAGCCTTTGGCCCCCTCCCACCTCCCCCAAGTGCCGGGGGCTGTGGTGTGACCTCCTCATCACCTCTGACCTGTGCAGTGGGAGGGCGGGGGTGGCACTAGAACCCTGAAACTGGGTAGCCTGGGCTGGGAGCCCTCCAATCCGGCCATACTGTGGGCCGGCCGGGCATCCCCTTGCAGCCTGGTGCCTGGCCCTTCCCCACCCTCTGGGTCTGTATGCCAGTGGGTGGTAGTTAGGTCATCGAAAGAATGCTTCCATCAACCTTGCACTATCCACACCAGAGATGAATTTGTTATAGCTACGTCTCTCAAGAAGGTGGATTTTTTCACATGCCATACAGAAGTAGCTGTATCAATGTAAACTCTGAGCTTAGACAAGACCTAAGTGGTTTTGGAGCGTGAGTCTCATTGGAAGGCAATGGACATTGTGCTCCCAATCATTAGGTGCTTTGAAAAATTTGGGGGTAAGGCCTTGTCTGTATTAGAAAAGTATGTCAACCTAAGTCACGTCAGCGTACAGCGGCTGTTCTTACATCGCTCTGCTTCTTGTGTCAGCAATGCACATCTTCCCCAGGAAAGCTTTTATCAATGAAGAATGGAGCGTACCACAGGTAGGTATCCTGTTGTGAACTCTCTGTCATCCAAGGCAAGGTGTTTTGGGAAGATTTTGCAATGCCTGATGGGGCTGAAATGAGCCAAGCAGGGGTGACTGGGAGCATAAGGTCAATTTCTCATAATTCAGTGTTTTCCATCCCATAATTCCATCTGTGTCCCATAATATTTTGTGCCTTTTACTCAAAATCCCCACAAACCAGCACATCCCTCCTTGCTGGCTGCCATCTTTGACAGGCACATGGAGCTGGCAGAGCTCAGGAGATTTAAAGGACAGTGTGCATAATTCTGTAATATTTGCAGAGATTCAAAAGAAGCCACGGGGAACATGACAGCTCTGTAGAGGATGGAATGTCATGGGACATTGAAAGAAATAATTCAAGGTTGTTGAGATGTTCATGGAGCACCCTGGAGATGGTGAAGCACAGGTTCTGGGCCCAAGAAATGAGCACTGATTGATGGGATCCAGACCCCGCTCGACCATCTACATGAACTAGGTGGTCACCTAGGATGCCAGGCTTTAAGGGGCACCAAATTAGATGAAAGTGATATTTCCCCCCTCTATTTAAAAATATATATAAATAAAGTGATCATTTTTCTCTATACAGAATGTGAGAGGGGCCACCAAATTCATAGTTCACTGGGGCACTAAAAAACTTTGGGCCAGCCCTGGTGGGTTTGTATTGTCATGCAGGTTCAGAGTGATGAGCATTGGCTGCAGAATTTTTGGATGAGCAAAACAGGGAGCTACTTAGGCACAGATTTGTAATGGCAGGGATTTACAGAAAGTGCCTAAGTTGCTTTTGAAAATGGTACTTGGGCTTCTGAGTCACACCAGTGCTTTTGAAAATTTTACCCATGATTACTTGAGAATCTCACTTTTTTACAAAAACTATGTATCTAGGCCTTGTAGTTGTAGAGAAAAGCTTGAACACACTAACCATATAGGCTGATAAAACAGAAGGCAAATAAAAAAAACCCAACATTGTCTTTAAAATCATGATTTTTAAAAAAAATCAAAAAACAAAACCTAATGTTTTATTTTTGGGACCTGACTCATGAATTTTAAACATTTTGCAATTTGGGATTGGCAATACTGAATAAATAAATCAAACTCAAACACATTCTTTAATATTTCAGTAAGGTTTTCCTTATCAAAACATGTACTGTATAGTTGCTTCTCCAAATATTACAGAACATAGCAATAGCATATTCCAAATTAATCTAAATTGAATTATATCTCTCAACAAAACATAAAGAGTATCAGGACACCTCCTGCCTCTCTTTACCAGTTGGGCTTCAGGTTGCTACAGGTGGCAGATAGACAGGCTAGGGAAATGTTGTTTGATCTGGTTTAGTACTGCCTCTAGCCAGTTTAGAAAAGATAAGCACTTTTGTGCAACAGTTCTGCATTCATTAAAAGACTGCATGATTGTAAAAGATTTGCCCACACAGGGAAATTTACCTGTATAGCTATTACAGAATAGCTCTCCATCTGGATACACTGTTCTGAAATAAAAGTGACTTTATTCTGAAATAATTAGCTGTTCACAAACAAAAGGGGTTATTATAGAATACAATCAATTTTTATTCCAGAACAGAAGGTCCCATATGGCTAAATTATTTCAGAATAAATAATGGTCAATGTTGATACGTAGACAAGCCCACACCTTCTGATAAGACTGTGTAAAGTAATCCTCCCAAGGGAATCTTCCTAGAAATTCATCTGTAAAGAGGCTCTCCTACAGCTTATACCATGTGAGGGGACCATCTGGCCCACAGTTTAGTATTGTAATAAATTGAATTCCACCTCCATCTGGCCAAGAGGTTGCAACCATATCTTTCAAGTGCAGATTGCACCCTGCCTTCGTTATTTTGAAAGTAGACTACTGCCATGTACTTAAATACATTCAGAGACTGCAGGTGCTATAGAATTAACTGCACAGTTGTTAAGTGATATTTCCAGCTGGGAGCATACAAGAGCTCTGGGACCTGCACTGGACATTGTTGGGTTTCAGATATTGGTTTTGATCTATAAATCTCTAGATGACTTGAGACTTGCCTATCCATCTTGCCTTTTATACTTCCACCTACTGCTTCACTTGTGATCTGCAAAGGTTCCCAGACTGGAGTCCCATGAATTGCTAGCATGGCAATCTCTGCAAAAGCCTTTGGCATTTATTCTTTTCTGGTCCAAAAAAGCTCAGCATTGTGATGCATTAAAAACCCCATCTAGAAGGTTTACTTTTACAGTTGTATTTTAATTTATTAAAATTGGAGTGTATCTTCTAATTTGGGGGGTCAGATCCCTTGAGAACCTGCATGTCTTCAGCTCCCATTGACCACATTCATGGCGATAATGAGCCAGTCAACTAGCATAAGGTCATCTTTGTTGTTTGCTTGTCTATCTGTAGAGCCTTGAAGCCATTATAAATATTGCATTATAACCTCTGAAAGCTTAGTGCATTCTATATCTTCAAAAATGTTATGAAATAAAACAGTCTATAAAACATTCTGTTTATGCATTAATTATAGTGTGATGTATTTTTTTTTTGCCTTTATTACAGTACATTTTTCAGTTTGCTTGCGTATCATTCTTTTTCTTTCTCTTACTGAAAATTCAGGCATTCTTCCTCTCATAAGTTACATGAAGATATTCTAGCAAGTGTAACTTGAATGTCTCCAAATGCTAAAGGCTCCGATTTTGCCAACCATATTCACAACTGAATTCACCTTACTCTACAAGTAGTTCCATTGTTTTTAATCAGTCTGCTGGGGAAAAAGGTACTATGAAATGGTGAAATTCTGCCTCCATTGAAATCAATGGTAAAAGTCCCTTTGATTTCAACAGGTCCAAGATTAATAAGGGTGGTGGAATTTTGTCTAAGTAAACTTTTTCTGGATACCTAATATTTAATTCTTTAAAAGAAAAATGCATTATTTGACATTATAATTTATTTGTTTTTAAGTAAAGCCACATATATGCATGTGCTGATATAATAAGAAAAAACAAGTTCTCACTGCAAACGAAAAGGTTGGGTTTTTCTCTCAGTTTTACCATGAGGCAAAATCAGAGTGACCTTAATGAAGTCAACAGGATAATTCTACCACTCAGTGTCAGTATTCTCTCAATGAGCAGAATCTGGTCCAAAATCTTCACTGCAGGTTCATCAATATCTGAAGACTGCCAATCCCTTTTTGCGTAGCTAACAGAATACATTAAAAATTGCGAAGAAAAACTAATCACATTTTTATGTAAATGAAAGATGCTTTCGCTGGTTGAGTTCAAAACCTGCCAACAGACATGTGTACTGAAGGACATGTGGAATCTTTAGGGATGACCAGATAATTAATAGGAGAAAGTGCATGAATTACTTAAGTATGTTAAGTCAGTATTCAACCACAGTTTATCAGTTATGAAACCCTAATAGAAGAGGCTGATAATCACTAATGAGGTATAGTGTACTCAGAAAGGGAAAACATACCTATGCTAACATAGGACAGAAAAAGATTTAATTGATGACATCAGCCTTTCAAGCATCTGAAGGGGAAGAGTGAGAAATAAGCAATAAGATACACCCTGAAAATGGAGTTGCATAATTGTTGTTTCCTGGCCTAGTGAGGCAGAATATACATGGCTCAGAAGGACCACTATGTGTAAACTCAAATTATGCTGAGTGCGCTGCCTCTTCAAACTACAGTATATAGAGATATGTTACCTGTACCTAGCTGGCACAGTCCTTGCATATTTGGTGTAGATGACATCAAGAATATTGAGTTCTGTCTAGATTTTTTGTAAGCCTGCCTTCATATATACATCTTTATGTGATCCGTTCTTTAATAATTCTTGTCATAAAGTTATTAGTCTCATGTCTGTACACTTTTCCAATTACCAGAGTTTAGGTGGCTCAGAGAGTGAGGGCTAGAAAACACCATGGACCACCATATATTGTTCCATAGTTTAGATTGCTCTTGTCTCCATTATAAGTCCGAATTTGTCTCTCCCTCTAAAATCTATATAAATAGTCATATAAGCTTCAATCTGGGTATTAGGTTAGGCAGCAAAGTAGAATTTATCTCCAAAATTTTAAGCAATTTGGACAATGGATTCTGAAATTGGACAAACTAAAAGTGTTTCTTTGAGTTTTAAAAGTTATTTCATGTTTAATATATAGTTAAATAAATTAACGGAAAGAAAGAGGGAGACACAACAATTTACTGGACTCCCTACCTGGGACTCAAGTGTTCATGTCCAACATTCATTTGATAATACTCAAATTCCAAAGGTTATTAACTTTTGAATATGGAATATTGCTATGCAATATCAGCTTTAGCAAGCACAGTACTGCATGACTTGGCCACTGCTATACAGAGTTCTGGACTCATTGTCAGCCTCTCTAGATGCACATGTACAATTCGAATACAGATACCATCCTGTGTGAGCAGAAGAGCATTTATGTATTGGTATAAGTACCACTACGCTACTCTCAGTTTATTTGCAAAAATGTCCAATATACAGTACTCGCACCTTTTGGTGCACAATGCTTTTGAAGAAGGCAGCTGATCTTGTGCTGTTAGCATTAAATTCAAACTTGACAGTCAATTTAAAAATGTGTGAAACAGTCTCCAGGAAATTTTCACAAATCTCCAGACACCTACAGTTGTTTTGATTGATGAGAGGTTGTAGTGATTTTAAACAGCATGTGCATACGTGCCAGTTATCTTTGAAATACATGCCCCTCTCTGCACACACATCTCCACAGATGTTCCATTGTGAAGTAGGTAATTATTTTACTAGCTATGTTTCCAAAACATAAAAGATAACTTTATAACCCTGGCATTAGAATAGTTAGTATCTGCTGTACACATTTTCCTTTAAGGTTTTCTAAGTGAAAGACAAAGCAGTTGTTTATACAATAACTACATTTAGATTATTCTGGAATTCTGTTGCAGTAATTTAATATTTACTACCCATGTCCTCACTTGAGCAATGTGCTGCAGTGTTTCCAGTTCAAATTCCAAACTATTCCATTTTAGTTAACTTAGTATCATTTCCTGATGTGCTTTGAATTACTATAGCATTTCATTAGCAGTCGCACCCTTCAGGCTCACCTTTTGAGCAGATTGAGTTCAATAAAGACTGCTAACTGTGCTGTTTTAATGATTTATCTGCTACATAAAAGGCCAAATTCTGCTCAGTTTACTTCATTAGGTTTGCAGGTGAGAGCAGAATTTGGCCCTAAATACACAAAAGAAGTCTTGGAAAGAGAAGCTGTCAGTTCCAGCTTGGTCTCCCTATCGGCAGATTTGTCAAAGAGCTGTTCCACAGACATTCTGCTCCTGTCAGTTCTCAGCGGATCAACTGACTCACAACCAAGAAGAGTATAGCCTCTGCCACCACTTTGACATAGTAATTAAATATTGAGTAAACACGCTTTTAAATTGCTGACTTCAGAGAGGTGGCACGGCTATAAATGAGAACATGATTTGGCTCTACAAATTCAACAGGAATCTTGGGCAGTGATGCTGTCAGGTCTGTTTTCACGAGAGTATTGGCAGAGTTGTCAAGGCACTAGGCGCCATCTCTTCTTCTGTCATAACTCAGCTGTACTAGTCACTCACAGCCTACTACTGTATAACTTCTGCCTTTGCTGGGCGATAGTGATTGAAATATCAAGCCATGATTATGTCGCTGACTACAGTGGGGTTCCATGCGTGTAAATGAGAACAAACTGTGGCCCATAACGTGAGCTGTCAACATGAAAAATCTCCAGGTTCATTTGACTTGTAAGTAGAATCCATGGGTGGCAGGTGACTCCTGCCTTTGGGAAGGTTGGGTGCGGTGGCACTGGTTCCCAGACCATGACACCATCATCTAGTCCTCCCTTCCCCCGAAGCCCCACTCACACCCCACACTGTACCTTGATTTAACTAGGCTCTCCCCCAGTCCTGCCGCTCACACCTCTTTGCTCCCACCTGGTCACTGCTTGTGCCTCTTGGAATAGAGGGTGAAGAGGCACCAGAAGCAGGCAAGGAGAGGCCTTAGGGAAAGAGGGCCTCTTCAAGTCTCTTATACCTGTTGTCCATGGTAGAATTACACCCTCTGCTTTAAAACAAGAAAGGACACCAAAGGGAGTGCATGCAACTGTTTTCTTCAAGGGACTGGGCTGTGCTCTGTCTTCGCATGAGTTATTATGTGGCTACTGGGGGAAAAGGAATGATTAAGCCATAAATTCTCATACAGGTCTAAAGATAACTGCTTTTTCTCTGCTTGTTTTTCAAAGCCATGAAGGATTTTTAAATTAGTGTTTTAATCTAACTTTATTAAAATTGGCACCAAAGAGCAGGATGTTTAGAAAGAATATGAAGAAGAAGCAGCAGAGGTGAGAGGAAATCAAGAGTGTAATGGCCAAAACTCCATCCTTCATATAAGTAATATGGTATATTACTCTACTAATTAATTTAGAACCAGATTCTGAGCCCCACTCTGCTCCATTTACACCTCTTGGGAAGCCTAAAGGGAGCAAAATCCTTCCACTAGTCTCCTTCTGGGAATATCTTTGCCTTAGAGGACTCCTCAGTGAACATAAAGCTGCTGTAGTTTGATTCCATGCCTCCTTCCTCTCAGCCTTCTGGCAGGGGCTTCATGGGGAAAAGTCTGGATGAGATAGCTGCAGGGAGATTGATCTGATGTAATATGATATCTGTGCCTATGCTGCAAATTTAAAACCACAGATGATGTGTCCCTTTTTGAAGCACAGAGTCTATTCATGAAAATGTGTCCATCTACACAACATTTTCTTCTTTCGTCCTTTTGTTTTTAATTCTTCCACATTCTCAGGAATATAGGGCATACACCAGTTTCCTTCATTTATTTCAGTCTTGTTCTGGTCTATTTAGGCTTTTGAATGTCATGTTGATGGATTTTGCTTCCTTCTCTATTGTTCTGCACAATGTTACTCTGGATCGCTCTCTTTCTTTTGCTTCCTAGGCAGTGTGCGTATTATCGCTTGAAGTGGAAGTCATGTTGGTGTTATCCTTAAAGTTCATCATCTTCTTATCTGGTTTTGTCATTTAGGCTGGTTTGCTCTACTTAGACTTTCTAATATCAAGAAACACTTTCCAATGGACTTTGATGATCTTCCACAGGCATTTCCTGTGGAATGAGTTGAGATCCTTGTAATTTTCTGTTGTAGATTTCTATGACAGTGTTCCATAAAGAAAGACAGACGTGATGCCTGTTTTAAAAAAAATTGTATTTTTATATCAGGGACAAACATGTTACTTTTCTAAATACTTTCAAGTTTATGAAAGTTATTTGCTGCTTTTGATATTTGTAGCTTGACATCAAGCATGGTGTTATCATCATTACATATCTTGCTTCCTAGATAAGTAAACTGCCTTACTACTTCTAGTGTTTCTCCGTCCACTCTGATGGTTGCTTATGGAGCATCGAGGGCCATATATTTTGTCTTTGCCTTGTTGATGAACAAGTCAACCTGCGTTGCAGTGTCTGGCAAAAGCTGAGTGTTTTCTTCCAATAAGTAGTATGTTGAACCAAGCAAGACAATGTCATCAGCAAAAAACAAGGTCATCCAATTTTCTCCATGGGTCAGGTAGAAGTGAAGAGAATCGCACAGCAACACAGAGGGGGAGGGACTGTCAGCAGTTTAAAAGACAAAGACAGACTGTTTGAGGAGAAAAGCTGCAGCCTTTCACCTGGAAGACTCCATCTTGCAACCAACTTCAAGCAAGATCTGGGCCCTGCCTTGGAATAGGCAGAGAATGGCTGTAAAACACCGAACAGCCGAACACCTTGAGCATAATCTTGGACTATGAGGTCAGTTTAGGTCAGGGGTTCTCAATCCTTGGTCCGGGAGGCTTTTTGAATTGGACTGCACCCCGCTGGTTGGGAGCCAGGCTGCAGCCGCCCGCTTCCAGCTCACGGCTTGGAGCCAGACTGTGGCCGCCCGCCTCCCTCCCCCGGTCAGCAGATGCTGCTAGCGAGGAGGGTGGGAGGTGGCAGCTGGCTGGGAGGAGCCAGGAGTGGAGCTGGGAGAGAGCTGGATGGGCCAGGGCCATGGCTGAGCCAGTGCTGCCCAAGTGAGGGCTGGCAGGGGCGCCCTGTCCCGGTCCCTGAGCGGGGCAGGACACCCTGGGGGGAGGGACCCGGACTGGAGCAGGCCCCTAAGGGAGAACTACGCTGGGGCTGGTTCGGGCTGTGCGGGGCCTGGTACTGCCAGAGGTGTGGGGCAGAGACGATCACATCCATCGGGGGCCGGGAGGGGCCGGGTGTTTATGGGCATCCAGCCCTTTAAAAAACAAAACTTAAAAAAAACCTTTTTGAAATGTTTAAAACACCTTTTGGCTTAAGGGCCAAAAATAGAATTTTTTACAAACCAGAAGGGCCACCAGTCTATTTAATAAGTAAATTAATTTACATTTAATTAATTAATTATAATTAAAACTTAATTTGCATGTACTTAATTAAATTTTAATTAATTAGACTGGTGACCCTTCAGTGTTGTAAAAATTATATTTGTGGCCCTCAAGCCAAAAAGGTTGGGAACCACTGGTTTAGGTAGAGATGTTAGATTAGTATACTGTTTATACCTTTTATTTGATAGTGTTTACTTCTGGCTCATTTATAGTATAATTCTGCCTTGACTGGCCATTTTCTCACATGAAATCATACTCTGATCAATAAACTAGTATTTGTGTTATCCTAAGCTGTGTGATCTTTAGAGGGTGTGGATGTGGAAGGCTGGGTACAATACACTTCTTTGTTAAGTGAACGAATTTGAGACTATGGTGATTGGGGGTGGGTCCCAATCCCTCTAAAACAGTGGCTCCCGGTGTGGTATCTAGGGCTGGGGGTGCTTGCTGGGAGATCAATGCCTTTGTGGCTAGTGGATTTACACCCACTGCCTGGGACCAATTACACGCTGATGGCTGGTATGGACTGATTCAGGAGTGAGTTGTCACCTAGCAGGGCAGGGTGAATTGGGGTTCAGTAGTGGGGTTCAAGGGGTCATAGTGGCATACCAGACCAGATCTGGGGAGCAGCCTGTAACAGGGTGGGATTTCAGTTCATGAAAATTTGAGATTTCAACTGTTCAGTTCAGTTCAGGACCGAATTTTCTTTTTGTGGGGGCTCTTAAAAAGTTGCAGAGGATGTGAATACTTTTTCTTAGCCAGCTCTAATCTTGCCCAATAACAAGACCCAGACTTAAAGAATGAACTTCTAGTTAACATCTCTTTAGCCTATTGAGAAGAACATTTAATATCAAATCTGTTCAGACACACCTATTATCTGCCCATCCATTGCTGCTTTTAAATCCTTTGCATTTATTTATTAGTAAGGGAGCATGGGGTTGAGATTTGCTATTGCTCAGAAAGATGACTGCACATGGTGCTTAACCTTACTTTGTTCAACAGCTTCCTGCTCTTTGCAGTAAAGCATGCAGGATCAAGCTCTTAAGATAACATATATTGTGTCAGATAGAGGAAGCGAAAAGCAGATGCCCTCCCATCCCCATTTTTATAGAGAATTGAATTAAGCATTGAACTCCAGTTACTCAGTTCCCTTAGGTCCTTGGCAGTCTTCTAAACATACGTTTTTTCTAGGATTTGTACTTGCATGAGCAACAGAGATGTAGCCTTGTATTAATGGTACAAGCATAACAAAGCTGTACAGGAGCTCACGTTATGGTGATGTGGACCATTTAAGTAGACTAGACAATTTTCAGAGCAATTTTCAGAGCAATTTTCAATTGCTGCTTCTGTCTCAAAGAAAAAATGACAACATGGCTTCTAGTGACACTTCTTACCACATATTTCTAACAATCAGAGAACTGAATCCAATACTATGTGGCTTAAGCCATATTATCATTGCCAACCCAACCCAAAATGTGTCAATGCACTGAAGAAAAGCTATCACAAGCTATCAGTATGAACAGAGGCACTGACATTAATTTCACACTACACTCTGATGAAAAAGTATGCTTATTCAGAAAATGTTGTTGGGAGAAAATTTCCTTTGTCATGTAATTCTCCAGCTTCTGTGCTTGAGATAGTCCTGAGAGCCTGAACCGTGCAACATGCTTCGCATCTGTACACATCTGTAGGAAACATGGCAGAAGGGTGATTATGTAGAATATGTTGAGAGCATTCACAGAGGAACCTATTATAGCCTGTTTGGCATCAAATCACACAATTACATTGCAAAACCAAACTGAAAAGTTACATAGATCATACTCCAGGGATGTACAGATGTGCATCCTGTCACATCCCCCCAATTTCTTATCAGCTCATTTTGTGTAGATTTTGACCTTTAAAATTTTATAATATTTTCTGAACTATAAAATGAAGTATATTTCTAAACTAAAAATTGTTTTAATTCAAAATATAGAATATTTTTATTTAGAAAATGTCAGCATGGCACACCCTGACAATTTCAAAACCTTTAAAATGATTCATTTATTTAATTTATTCATTTGAAACAGGAAATTCATCAAAACCATCCTTTACCACCATCACAGTTTGCGATTCAAAAATCTGCATTTTGTAACATGTGGCTGAAATAATCCTGCCAAGGCCTATACTGGAAGTACCTTGGCTGCTTCATCGTAGCATCAATATTTATACATGACAGAGCTCTCTTTACTATGCACAAATATGTACAATACTCAGAAACCACACTGGTTAGATTATATTCCTTAAAAAATTCTCTGTGATCACATAAATGTACTGTACAGTGTCCTCAGAGCAAGCAACCTCTGAGTTTCTCTCCTATTGTATTTGTACCATTAATACAGTATGAGTGTCTTTGTGAAGGGTTTAAGACCTGATTTCTGCCATATCTGAACTCAAATGAAAGTCTTTATAATATGTCTGCTGTCATATCTTATTATTTCAACTGCACAGTTCCACTTTTTCTAACTATCAATTCCAGCAAAAAACAATTTCATGCAAAGTATTCAGGCAATTCTAATGCTTATTTTCTAGTACAAACAGTGAAGTGAATCATTTGTGCTCAGTTAAAAACAAAGTCTATTGTAACAGATGTAATTTCATGCAAAAGTGAAATTTTAAAAGAATTAGTAAGGGAAAAATAGCATATTTTTAACTGCAGTTCCACTTCGGTACAAAATGTGCTTTCATCAGACACAGTGATTGAATATTACAATTTTCTTATATTTTCATTTCTTATATTTCCTTTTCTTTGTTTCATTTACATCTTTTAAAAAATGAGATGCAGAAAGAAATGTTGGGTCCATGTGACTGCTGACACATTAAACACATGGGGTGAAATCCTGAGCCCTTTGAAGGCAATGGGAAATCTCCCACTGAACGGAATGGAGCTAAGATCTCACCTGTGAAGTAGGGATTATATTTTTTATGAAACAAGCTACAGTGGCTGTAGACCAGTTTACCCCCAAACACTAGGAGTTTACTTTTAATTCATTAAAAAATGCTTGCTTTTGTAACTCTTTCCTGATATGTAGGCTTCAATGCTTTCTGTATTATATGAAAAGATTGCTGAGATAAATTAAGGTGGTTTAGGATGACATAACTCAAAGTCAAAAGTGCTATGATGTTTTAATAGACTTGAATGTATAATTATCCCTTTTCATTTCATTTTGGGGTAATTTTTAACCTTTTTTAAAAAATCTAGCTAAATTTTGAAATATAATATCATTTGAAAATGAAAAATCAAAACATGTCTCTTCACCAAAGACACACGTGAAATGTTTTAATTTTTTTTTTCATTTTTTCTATTCGCCCTTTTTTTTTTCCTGAATTCATGAATATTTTTGGCAGATTTGAAATTGTATTTTTCAGTTAATAAGTCATACTTCTGATGAATTTCTCCCAGCTCTAGTTTGGAGAGGTATACTGAGTTATAAACCAAGAGAAATTGAGGAAAGAAATACCTGTTAAAATTAAATTAAAAGGGAAAAAAAGGACAGGGGGCACATCCCTACCTGGGGTAAATCTGTGTTGGCCTACTGAGGTCAATGCGACCTCGGGCAGCTGAGGATCTTTCTATAGCAAATAGTAATTGGGTTGGTGGAGGAGCAGCTGGTGACAATTTATCATATATTAAAATAAGGAAGTAACAGATTTATGCCTGTCATTTTCCTGGCTGCTTAACTTAGATATTTTTTCTTTACCCTGGATCTTTGTTGTTGTTGTTGTTTCTTTTTAGACCATTACATTTTTGGGGGCAGGAACTGTATGTCTTTTTATACTTGTAAAACATCTAGCACAATGGAGTATAAATCCTGATTGAGGCCTTCTATTGTATTATAAATATAACCATAATGATAGCACAAAAATCTCTTTCTATTAATTTTCCTGGAGCTCATGTTTTTCAGGATATATAGTTTAAGTCCTACCCATTCCTTTACAACTTCATGGCTTACAGAAAACTAAATTCCAAGAACTGAACTCTAGAGAAACTCTCTGTTGGTTTACCTGTTATCATCAATTTGATGAAGTCAACTTAAGAGAGTGATAGAGTTCAAAAGTGCAATATGGTTTTTCTCTATAAATGGAATTTGTTTTTAACAAAAACCCTTAGGATTAGATTTTCAGCTGGGACTTGAATGAAAACACGGTTTAATTACCTGAGTTGCTAGGTTGATATTGGTCATACAGAAATCACAGTCCAATCTCAGGTAATGAAATCACACATATTAATGCTAGTTCAGAGTACTAGGTTTTTATTTATCTGTTTAGTGTGAACAAAGCATGAAAAGCTGTGACATTTCTAATGCAATATTGTGTCACAGATCTGCTTTTGAAATGTAACAATGTTTGCTGCAGTATACCCAGTTAACCCAGTCAATAAAATCTTCCCAGGAGTGATCTTTGAAAGATTATTGCATTGACAAACAAAATCTGGTAATGCATATTGACAAATCATTTTTCTGTTTAAGATAGTGCAATTAAGGTTGATTTTTCCATCAAACTTCTGCCTTTTTAGAAACCACCAAGGAAAGTCTGGTGGGTTCAGACTTGAATTATTTAAATACTTTTAAAATATACAGGTTGTGAAGTCTGGATGAACAAATACAATGTGAGACTGGTGAGATTAGGTATTGCAAAACTCTTAAATATTTTTCATAACTATTAGCTAAGTTTGCAAAGCAATCTGAAAAAGATCAGAAATGCTGTAGAACAGGGCTGAAACTAAGGAATTCTCATATAAGGAACAAATAAATTAAAAAAAAACAACCTCACAGCCAAGCCTTGCAAAACAGCAAAAACAGCAAAACACCTTATATCAGGCCCCAGCCGGTTTGCACAGAAGACTGGCTCCAGCTGGTGCTTTGGGCATGAAGCCCAGCATCAGTTCACGGTCAGGTTGCTCATGACAGGAATAGGTTGTGAATGCCACTGCTCTACTTGTCTGTCACAAAATCTTCCACTTTAGCCCTACTTCTCCCAAGAAAGTCTCTGCCAGTACACAACCAACAGTTTAAAAAACATTGGTTACGGAATCTTTTTTCACATATGCATATTTTTCAAATATTGCAGGCGAACAGTGATGAAATTACCTTTTCCCTTCTCTCCTAACTTAAAATTTCAGGAGATGGATAGGCAACATAGCAACCATCTATAAATACCTGGAATAAAATAATTAAAGGAAACTCATAAAAGGGAAGTTCTTTCTTTTCACTGTAGATGCCACAAGAAGTATTGGTGCTAATATTAGGAAGCCATTAGATTGTCAGTAATAGAACCTTACAAAAATATCAAGACTTGTCTTGCCTTGGTGCAGGTTAAGAACCCGGTATTTTACTTAGGCTCAACAAAAGGTTCACTGAGGTTCACGAAGTGCTGGGTGAGGCTGGGCCAAGTGTAATGCAAACTTAGGTTAATCTCACACACAAGTGCTGGGGAGAAAGAGAAAAAGTGTCACTAGGACAGACTCCTTGTAGATCTCCGTTATCTGTTCAGGGGAATTATACCATGCTCTTGCTTCAGAATGAGCATCTAATAGAGTTTTCCAACTTCTAATTTTTATGCTTGTCTGAAACAAGTTTGGTACTGGAGCTCATTTTAGGATGTAGTGGGTATCTGAACCCAAAATTCAAAGTGAAGCTCAGGGAGTGAAACTGGAGAAACTGGAGAAAAATACGCCCCCTCCCACCCCCCACCTAACAATAAAAAACCCCAACTCTTATCAAGGACTAGTTGAACCCATTGCTAACTGAAACCACAAAGTTTTACTCAGATCTACTAAATAATAGAAAACATGTATTTGTAATGATAAGAGGAGTGAGTTCTAACTGCAATGACCCTATAGCACTTGATGTTTGCACTTTTATACACACTGTGTCTTTATAAAGTAAGCTTTCAGTGATAAAGACCTGTGAATGCTTAGATACTTGATTACACAGTGCCATATATACTGAATATGCCATATAAAATTATAAAGTTAGTGATTTCACACCTTCCTTTATCTATCATTGCATGCAATCATGGTAAATGACTGGGGATTGTATAAAAATCTATGAATACTAAATCATCGTGATGCAGACAGATATACTAAATTACCCTAGAGATTATGTCAGCTCTGCTACCTAATATCTATGGTTATTGAGTGTCAGCAGAGACCAAGGAAAACCTACTGTGACACATCAAAACACATTTCAATATGTTCAAAATTAGAAAAAATAATGGGTTGAAATCTACCATTGGCTACCCCAGTGCCATCTCATTAAAATCAATAGAAAACTAGGGATGTTCACATCCCAGTCTCTCACCTGTGGATAAACCAACCTGAGGGAGTTCTAGAAAAAAAATCACCATGATTAGTTGTTCCTTCTGTTGTTCCTTTGATTGGGAGTTTTCTCACACAGAATGCATAGCAGAATTTATTTAGTAACTCTGCAGATCTTTTGGGATCTAGAGCCCAGCTGCTCAAAGGTATTTACATGCTTAACTCTCATTGGTATTTGTGGGAGTGAGGGTCCTAAATACCTTTGAGATTCTGGACATAGGTGACTCCTGGGCCATGTGTGCAAAGGCCCTATCCATCTGCACCTGCTCTGGCCTGAGGAGCCTCCTCCACCTGCTTCCTCGTAGCCTGGCTCCATGAAGCTATGTTCTCAGAGACTTCTTGGTGGTGCTTCTCCGAGGACATCCTCCACCACTGAGAAGGCTCAATGGAAAATGATAATAGAACCTGTGGTGGGCTAAATCCATGGGCAACAGGATTCCACTGTCCAGAATGAGGGAAGAGGGGGTAGATGTGAATGGCAGAGGTTCAGTGGAGAGAAATGGAAGCAGACAACAAGAAGCTAGAAAAGGTAGAAAGGAAGAAGTGGGAGGGAAAGGGGAAGTGGTTAGTAGGGAGTGATGGGCATTTGACATGTGCAGATGTGTAGAGAAAAGAAAGGACAGAGAGGGACCAGCAGAACGGGACAAGGTGTAATGGTGAATCAGAGACAAGCCAATAATTGCTGTAAAAACATATTGAACGAAGCAGCTATAAACAAAGTCAATTACTTCTGGACAGTGGAATCCTGTTGCCCATGGATTTAGCCCACTGTGTAGCTCTTAAGCAGGGTTTGATAAGGAAGAGCGGACAGCACAATTTGAGATCCTGGGAAAGCCAGGGCCTTGAACACAGACCTACAGATTCCATACCTACATATACTAACTGTTGCCACCCAGCTATACACCTGAAAGACTGGAGAAGGGAACTAGTGAAGTTCTAGTTCACAAAGGGCCCTGCCCATGAAGCCCCTGACTAGGGAAGAAGTCCAGCCCCATCAGTTGGCTGGGCAGCTCTACTTGACCAGAAAGAGGCATAGGCAGTTATCTGAGCAACTAGAAGAGGACTGGCAGCTAGCCAGCTTATTTCCTGCTTGTCCTCTGCTTCCACTGAACCTCTCCTCAAATCAACCCCCTCCTCCTTCATTCTCATCAGCTCAGAACCTGAACCAAGTAACTAGCTAGCTACTATAGATGCTGCCTACTTGATTGACAACTGAATCCTGCATGTTCCTGTCCTCCTTCTGCCACACACCTCTTCGTTCCCAGTTCCTGTTTTCCTGTCTTCCTCTATGTCCCTGCCTACAGCCTACTTTTCACACTCGCTTTGACCTCTGTCTTGGCACATGAGTCTGACTCAGCTCTGATTTAAGGCTCCAGATTCTAACGGTTAGGCCTGAATCCTCACAGCCTGGTCCCTAGGGAGTCCTGATTAATGGAAGTCTGCTGATCAGTTACAGGAGACTTTGGTATTGAGCTTGTTCTTTGGGAAAGGACGACAGAGGAGCAGCAAAACTGGACATAAAACAAGCTGGTTCTGGAAGTTGAGCATGTATGTTTACTTTCCCTTTAGTAGGACAGTGTCTTCTCTAGGGCTTTTGTGCGGAAGTAAGGGCTCTTAAAAGTTCCCCTCAGAACAGTTCTATTTCCAGGACTGATAGAAGGAGATCTGTGGTTTGGTAGGTTAAAGTTTGGCTCTTAGGGGCAAAGGCACCTATGGAGAGAGCTATGTGTGGTGATGTCATGAAACGTTCTGCTTACACAGTCCTGGTAATGTCACCATTCAATGCCTCAGGGTGGCTGGGGGGAACATGATCTCTACCGCCCTTTACTATTACTATGCTGACAGAGTTCTTTTTCAGCACAACTAATGTCTTTCAGGAAGGTGATTATGCAGAGAGAAAAACTTCTGTTTCTATAAACTTTGTCTACCTAGCAGGCTCTGCTGATCCAGCCATGTCAGTATAGTTATACATGCAAAGCATTTGTAATGTAGACAAGGCCTAAGTCTGGTTCTTTGGTGTGTTGAAGGGATCAGGGGAGGGCCTGCAGGCACACCCTTGTCCTTTTACATTAGATCATCCATGTTATTATGAGATTATACAATTGCTGAACAATTTACAAAGTTCTTATGAGCCTCTTCCCATCATGTGAAGATCTATAGTACAGATGCGGTGAGATGAATGGGTTGACTTTTGCAAAAGCATTTTAAATTTTAGTCTATAAAAGGTGAGTGTTTTGTCTGAATGTGCATAAGAATTCATTACATGTCAGTTGGAAGACTTATGTACCTGGATCTGAAAGATATTTATTCTTTGGAATACAGCAGGTAACTAATTCCTTATTTACCTTTTGGAAGATGGCATCATCATGCCCTGGGTCATGATTACACAAACTGTTTCCTTTTAAAAAATCATACTTTATTTTAAAAAGCTGCTTCTTGTTCCTGGTTACACTGTACACTGATTAAGTACAAGGTATTAGACATTATCACTGCTGGCTGGGATGTCATCTCCTTAGGAGCTTCATGTCCAAATCTTGCATTATTAATGAAGTATTTTATTCTTAGTGGCTATGTCTACACTTGGCCAAATAAGTCGACTTAGCATGTCCACACTCAAAAATTAAGTTGATTTCAAGAGGACCTTGCCAAATCGACTTAGAACATCCACACTGGATACCTAAGTCGACTTCCAGGGGCTAGGTGGACCTGGGACTAGTCTACAGTGGCAGGGGGGGCACCCTTTGCCAAGTGCCAGGGAGCTCAGCATTTGACATGAAACAACTCTGCATTACCACTGCCAGGCACCCAAGGCTGAATTCCACATCAGACCGTATATGTTTATGGGTTATATCGTTTACATGATTTGCATTCTCCCAACTTTGCACAGGCTGAGGTAGGGGTCCTGTCTGTTTGTGTGGCAGTGGGATACAGTCATGTAATTAAAGAGTTAAGCACAACATATACACACACTGGAATTTCCTGACTTTTGAATGCTTCTTTGGGAAACCTGAAGTCTCTTTGGGGCCTGATTTTCTTCTTGTATATACCAACGGAAATTAGAAATCACTTATTTGAAGGCAGTACCATTCCATGAGCATAAAGTAACTGTTTGAGAGAAGAATCAGGCCCTTTATATTTATGTCCTCATAATAATGTTGTAATCATTCAGTCTTCTGAGATTTAAAGTATATATGAGAATGTTATAAATATGTAGAACAGTGAATGGTTATATCAAATGAACATCTGTTCTTACACTGATTGCGCACCTTTTTTTACACTTTTTTGAGGGCAAGCATTGTTTAATAGAATGGCTCAAATGCATTGTCATTTTTTCCATAGGAATGTAGAATTCTCTTAACAGATGGACAGAGTTCTGTATGTCAGTGGTTTGAATGCATGCAATTTAACAGCTGTGTGGTGATTTGACTAATATTTTTGAGCAAATATCTTGTAACAATGTAGTCAAAGTATCGTTCTCTGATCTTCTCACTGAGACATTTTAAAAAGTTGATATGGTATTAACTTCAGTGAGTTTATGAATGCGTAACACATGTTCGTGACGTTTACATATGTATTTCAAAATTATCAAGCCATAAATTGGAATGCAAATGTGCAATGTACCAAGCTAATAAATTTTTAGTGGTAACATAGAAAATTCCAAAGCCGTATTAGTCTAGTTCAGCAAAACAAACAAGGAGTCCTGTGGCACTTTTAAAAACTAACAAATTTATTTATCACATGAGCTTTCATGGGAGAAAAATCCCTCTTCATCAGAAGCTTGAAGATATTTAAAAGTGCCAAGGACTCCTTGTTTGTTTTATCATAGGAAGTATGACTGTAGAAAGAGGACTTTCTTTCAAATTGCTCTGCAAGAGCACATCTGATAACAAGACCATTCTGGAAGGCTACTTTAGGTTTATTCATAGTGAAGTCCCTTTGGACACAAAAGGTAATATATCAAAACTTCCCTGAAACATCAATGAAGCTAAATTTTGCCTAAACATTTTTCTTGTTTGAAAAAAAAAATCAGTAAGTTTGTCTATATGACTGCCTGGAATAAAACTATAATAAAGAATAATCTTGGATTCTTTGGAATATTATTTCTTATACATGTCCAGTGGAGACTTGGTCTTTGTAGAACCTACTTTAACTCCTTAATATCATAATTCTCTGACACAGCTCACTGGGTGCATCTACACTTACAAATTAAGTCAACTTAAGCTTGCTGAAGTCGACTTAATTTACTCTGCATTCACACTACAATTTCCTTAAGTCAACTTAAGCTGCTGCTTAATTCGACTTAAGGAAATTTAAAGTCAACTTTATAAAACCTTGTTTAAAGTCGACTTTAATGGCTAAGTTGACTTTATAAAGTCGACTTAGCCAGTGTGGACACAGATTAGCCCTAAGTCAACTTTAAAATGACTTAAAGGGCTCCAGGGCTCCCCCAGTGCCCTCCCTGCCAGGGTGGCTGGCATAGCCGGAGCCTGGCGTGCCCCCCCACAGGGCAGGACAGAGCCCTGCCCACCCTGCTCCTATTGCCTGCCAGTGTCCCCATCCTGCTTGGCCCCAGCAGCATAATCCTTCCATGAGTTCCTTATTGTGTACCAACTCCACACTGGAGAGGTGAAGGTTAATGCACTGCTGTGTGTTCAAGAGGCCACACTCCCTCCCTTTTCCTGGGCATGCTCCCAGTGGAGGGAGCTTATAAAAGAGAGCATCTTAGGGCAGGTCTTCACTGAAGGTGGCAAATTCGCCGCCATCAGTTTGAATTACCTGGTCAACTGCTCAGGTCTGTGAATTCCTGCTCAGCCAATCAGGAAGTTCAATCCAACATTCACAACATCTGAAGAAAAAAGGAGTAGTCTTCAATAGGCTGAGCACAGGGGGGAGATTCAGATTGATAAAGTTCAGCCAGTAGAACTGTTGAAACCTGTGTTGAGAGAGCCTTTGGTGTGAACCTATCCTAATTGGTTGCTAGGCATTAGTCATGTTTTACTTTTATTTTTCTAGTAAATAATTCTGATTTTTATGCCTCATTACTTGTGTTTAGGGACTAATAAGAATTTTTGCTATAAGCTGGGGAAGCATCAGTTGGAGGAGAAGGATCTGGGCATGCTGGCTGATCACAGGATGACTATGAGCCACCAATGTGATGTGGCCATGAAAAAAACTCATGAAGTCCTAGGATGCATCAGACAAAGAATTTCTAATAGAGATAGGAAGGTGTTAGTACCATTAGACAAGGCGCTGGTGAGACTTCATCTGGAATATTGTGTGCATTTCCAGTCTCCCATGTTTAAGAAAGTTGAATTCAAACCAGAACAGGTGCAGAGAAGGGCTACTAGGATGATCCATGGAATGGAAAAACTGCTTTATGAGATGATACTCAAAGGTTTATTAAGTCGACTTAACATTGGACATAGGCATCCACACTGGCATTAAGTTGACTTAATAAAGTCGACTTAAGGGTTACTCCCCATCCACACTGTCCTTAAGTCGATTTAAGAAGTTGACTTATGGCTTAAGTTGACCTAAGGAGTGGTAGTTATTAAGTGGACTTAAGCTTTCATTAAATTGAGGAATTAAGGTGTTAAGGAATTTCTTAAGTTGACTTAGTGAAAGCCCAGTGTGGACATGGAGTAATTTAGGTCGACTTAAGGGTTCTTAAGTCTACCTAAATTGCTAGTGTAGATATACCCAAAGAGCTTGACCTATTTAATCCAACCAAAATACATCAGAGGGATAAATAACAGGGAGGGAGAGGAATTATTTAAGGTCAGTGCCAATGTAGACAAAAGAACAAATGGATATAAATTGGCCCTCAGGAAGTTTAGACTTGAAATTAAATACAGGTTTCTAACCATCAATTTGAAGCTTTGAAATAGACTTCCAAGGGGAAGAACGAGGGCAAAAAACCCTAATTGGCTTCAAAACTGAGTTTCATAAATATATAGGGTACATCTACACTGGAAGTTTAGGTCACCTTAAGGAGGCTTAAGTCGACCTAAACAAAGTCACGTCCACACTGGGCTTTTATTAAGTTGACTTCAGGGCTTCCTTAAATCGACTTAATAAAAGTTTAAGTCGACCTAATAACACTTTGTTTTAGATCGACTTAAGGCTTAAATTGACTTCTTAAGTCAACTTAAGCCAGTGTGGATGCCCTAAGTTGACTATTCCATAAGTCGACCTAGGGCAGGGGAACAACGGAACCCTGCATGGTTCCCTGGCAGAAGGGAGCCACGCACAGCTCCCTTGTCTCCAGGGGGAACCCCTGCTCCCTTCTCCCCAGGACCCACAGCTTCCCGGCAAAAAGGAGCTGTGGGGAAGGAATCCCCTGCTGGTGCTCTGCTGGTAAGGGATTCCCCCGCATCCCTGGCTGGGGCTCCAACAGCAAAGGAATCCCCCCACTGGAGCTCCGGCTGGGGCAGCGGGGATTCCCTTGCCACTGGAGCCCCAGCCAGGGCAGCAGGGGTATCCCTCATTGCCAGAGCCCCAGTGGGGGATTCTCTCCTCTCTGGAGCCCTGGCTGGGGAGCCCCGCACAGCTCCCTTCTCCCCAGGAAGTCACGCGGCACTCCCTTGTCCCCGGGGGAAGCCAGGGCTCCTGGGACGAAGGGAGATGCATGGGGCTCCCCAGCCTGGACTGCAGCAGTGAGGGAAACCCCCCGCCACCCTGGCTAAGGCTATGGTGGCGAGGGATTCCCTGGCCGCTGCTGCTCCGGCCGGGGCGGCGGGGGAATCTCTCACCGCTGGAGCCCTAGCTGGGGTGGCATGGGTTTCCCTTGCCACTGCAGCCCGAACTTGGGAGCCCCCTGTGGCTCCCTTTTTCCCTGGAGCTGTGTGCAGCTCCCTTCTTCCTGGGAGCCCCAGCTCCCCTGCAAGCAGGGAGCTGGGGGTCCCCCACCCTTGTCCCCAGGGAGCCACGCACAGCTCCCTTCTGTCCCAGGGGAGCCCAGCTCTCCGTCGATCTAGGCAGTTGACTTAAGTGTCTAGTGTAGACACTCTAAGTCGACTTAACCAGGTCCACTTTAATTTGACTTAAATATCTTGTGTAGATATTAACAAGATTTAACAAGTTTTGACATAGCCATAGAGGGGATATTATGATGTGACAGCCTAATTTTGCAGTTGACTGATCTTTCACTATTGGCGTTTGATAGGGTGGGTTCTGAGTTATTAGAGCAAATTCTTTCTTGGATATCTGGCTAGTGAGTCTTGCCCACATGCTCAGGATTTAAGATTTGGAGTTGGGAAGGAATTTTCTCCCAGGGCAGATTTGCAAAGGTTCTGGGGGTTTTTCACCTTCCTCACTTGCTGGTGGATTCTCTGTACCTTAACATCTTTAAACCATGATCTAAGGACTTTTAATAATTCAGTCATAGGTTAGAGTTTTCTTACAGGGAAGGTTGTTTGAGGTTCTGTGGTCTGCATTTTGCAGGAGCTCAAACTAGAATCTAGATGATAATATTGGTCCCTTCTGACATTAGAGTCTATGAATTTATGTAAAAACCATCTCTTTTTGTTAATAAACTCATTTTATTTTTACATTTTCAGTGTCTTTGAATGAAGTGGGACATGTTATTTGGGACACAAGAATGTGTATATCATTTTTATTAATTAAATGATGAACTTGTATTATCCAGAGAAGGGCCAGGCAATAAAAGATAAGGGGAAAAATATGGGACTGAAAGTGTGTTACGGTCAGCAATATAATTCAAGAGTGATTGGCTGCAGCATTCACACAATATAGCTGGGAGTGACTTACATGCTGAAGGCTGTGCATGAGCAGACCAAGAGTGGTGGCTAAAACAGTGAAAAGGCACCTCAAGTTAGAGGGCAGGGGGACACAACTACTCATTCATCTGAATCTGACCCTGGGCATATCACAGACAATGTAGGTGGTGTAAGAATTAGCTGAGGCCTCATGCCTGGAGGTTTGAATGATCGCATTTCTGATGCTTTGTCCCAGTTTAAACTGTTACTTGAGCACGCTATATTTATAAATATCCCTCCTGGATATTAATTTAAAACATGTAACCAAATTAAAATATTGATCAATTACCATTAATATTGAATGTATGTTCATAAGCATTTTATAGCAGTGCCTAGTTAGGGGTACAATACGTGCAGATGCAAATATTCAGACATGAAAAATTTTATTTGTTCTTATCTTTATCTTCAGGGAAAATAAATATTAAACTCCAAGGCTTGAGGCACATTATTACTTGATGTTTCTTCTTTCAATGGTCTCCAATTAAATATCAGCAAATGTATATTCCTGTACATCTCCGGTTCCTGCTTATTGACACTGACAGCAGCAGTAGATTCAGAGTGGATTTTTAAAAGGGCTAAACAATTTAGCAGGCCAAGCCCTATTGATTTGATCTCGACTAGGGCCCCTAAATTCCACACTTAGGGCTTATCTTAACTACAAGGCTAAATCAGCACTGCTGCTATTGATGCAGTGCCATTGACAAAGGGTGTGGTGAAGATGCACTAAGTCAACGAGAACGCATCTCCCGTTGACATAGCATAGTGAAGATACTGCGACAAGTCAATGTAAGGCACACTGATTTAAGTTATATTACTTACGTAACGTAACTAATGTGCTTTACATCAACCAAGCAGCGCAGTGAAGAGAAACCCCAAGTCACTGTCACAGAGTGGCTGCCCCTTTAAATGGAGATGGGGGGGAAATGAAGGTCATGTGACCCAATCAAGCCCCTGGGGTAGATAAGGGAGTGGGGAGAGACTTTGAGTAAAGCTGATGTCTGAGATGAAGAAATTTGTGGAGCAAGAAGACTTTTGCAAAAGTCCCAGAGATACCAGAGGAGATGGTCCAGTTGAGAAAGGTCTAGGGCTGTGACCTGGCTTGCAAGCTGTTCAGGAAGGCTGGGAGACTTGCACCCCAGCAGGAATGCCTTGGAGGAAGGACTGTTTTGAAAATTTTGTATTGAGTCCTGTTCCTTAAAAGCCTTTGACAGCCTGGGTTGAACTGGTGGAAGGCATGTTCAAAGCACCAGGAAGAATCATGGCATGAGCCCCTGGAGGACTAACTGTGGCCAGGAGGGAAGGGTCTGGGCTTGGCAAGCCACCAGAAATTGTTTGTAAAGACTCAGTAATTATACCCCAGAAATTATACCCCACACTAGTCATTCATAGGAGTTTCCCTTTGCACAGCTGAGCTCCATGTCTGGAATAAGGCTGACATTTACGCCCCTGAACTTATCACAAAGCTTGGCTTTGGAGAGATTGAGTTGAAGGCTGGCTGTCAGAGCTCTTCTGACCCTTCACAATTGGGCTAGAATAGGGGCTGGTGCCCAATCATCCATACCCCTAATGCTGGGCTTCCTTGCAACTGGATCTGTGTAAGTGCAAATAGAGCTGACCATCCTCTGATCACCCTCCAAATCTTCACCTGCCTGCCACAAAGCTAGAGGGGCTGCAAAGATCCTGAAGAGCTGTTCTAGCAACAGCACCTTGCCTCCTGTTCTGGGCTTCCTCAGATAGTGACATACCAAAAGATTTTCTAATTTTACTTGTATGATGATGACTAATTATGTGTATTCCAGTAGCACTGAGAGGCCCGAGAGGGGGCTGAACTGGGGAGCATGCCCAGCTAAAAGCATGAGAGGCTACAGATCCAAGTTCCATAGCTAATGGCTGTAAATACTCTATCCTCTGTGAATTAGCGCATGATGGAGACCTGTAACTCCCATATGCCAGTGGGTCACCTATGCATCGTCTTTCCACTACCCATAGGTTTTTTTCTTCCTATCCTGCAGAAATGACTGGAGGCCCCAAATAACATCTTCTTTCCCCTTTGCCAGTCTTCAGTTGATGAACCATCTGTGCTTTGTAAAGCTGATGCACAAAACTTGAGGTGTGAGCTAGTGTGGAGCTCAGAAGAAGACAGCTAGGAACTGTGTTTCTCACAGCCCTTCCAGAACCAGCTCCCCCCACCCTTCCCACTCACTGTGAATCTAACTGGTGTTGAGATTTGGCACCATGATTTTGATGTGTACAATGTGACCATGGTGAAAGAGGTTTTGGTATGTACATTTTGGAGGTGTTAAATGGGGCTGCTTTAACTGGATGTTTCCTCCTCCTCAAACAAACAAACAAACAAATCCTGCATAGCTGGTTTTTGCCTTGAAATAACCTTAACTACTAAACAACAAAGCTTTTGTTTGGAGTACATATATACAACAGCTTATTAATGTAAAAGACTCCATTGGACATTTTAGATCTTGTGAAGGGGTTAAATCCACCTCAGTATGCCCTCCCTTTACACAGGTGTTCAGTAGTAAAGCTATAAGACTGATGGACAGGCAGAAGGAGAGAATGTTTGTAGGAAGGTAGGGCTCCATCTTCTAGGAGCTGTGGGATCCCCAAATTGGGAACTGTTATGCTTTGCTTTTGGTGACTTGAATTAATTTCTGTCCCTGTTGAAATAAAACCTGATTACAGTAGTCTTCTTTCTTCTGAGTCCCCTCATGAGTGTACAGTTCTGTTTTAATCTATTCTTCGTAAGTAATAGCAGTTCAATGTTCTATTGCATCTGCTCTGGAAATAGATGAATCATCCCTTGTAAACCAGGAGAATTGCACATCTGGAACTGCATGGTCTGCTGGTCATTTGGGAAAGAATCCCCATATAAGCTATTTTTAAACAATCTCTGGTGAAATAAAACATTTTTTCCCAGGTGACTGTTCAGAAACAACTCACTCCTTAGTCATAAGCAGCCACGAGTTCAAACAAAGTGTGGCTCTTGCTTAGCTTGTAAACTTGGTCAATTAAAAATGTAAATTATCTTTTTAAAAATACCTTCTTAACTGGATTGCAAGATGTTCAGGAAAGAAGTCTTTCTGTTAAGCTATGGCACCTGGTGCAATGGGACCAGAATCATCTATGCACTATTGCAGTATTAAATAATAAAATAACATGGTTTGAATTGTCTTGATATCTTTTCTTCTAACCTAACCACTAATTCAAACCACACTACTGTTCTTAAAGGCATATATCTGTTAACGGCTCTATCTTCCCTCACCTGCTATAATTTATTTCATCTTCCTGCTCCAGTTCATATTTAACTTCTTTCTTGCTTTTTTCAGATATAGGTATTTTGTTCCCTTTCCCCTTGAAATTATATCTTCTGGGCAACAGACTTTTTAGCAGGTCCTAATCTCTAGTATGGAGCAGGGTGTGCTTCAAAAACTTGCTTTCATGGTCATCTTCAAAATGAAGGCCATTCCATGGAAGGAAAATTTCAATCTACTTGTCAGTAAATCAGTACTCAATTGCTGAGTCTTTCTGAAGCTGGAATTCCATAAATGTTTTCAAGTTGGGCAGTAGCTCTGTTTTTTGGATGATGGGGCTGCTGAGAAGCCAGGTTTGTGACAGCACTGCATCAGAGTTATAAAAGCCTTCTGATGAACTGATCATGATTTTAGAGAGCTGCCATATTTTTTTTTTCATTTAAACACATCTCCTTGTTTTCTAATGGGTAACACAATGATGTGCCTAAATGATGAAATAGTAGTGCCTTGCCAGAAAGTTAAATTAGTTTATCTGTTTTCGGCTGGGAACACTGCTGTCAGTTCATAAAGCAGCTCTTCTAGTGGAAAAGGCATTATACATCACAGATGAGATTCTGATCTCACTTATGCAGTATATAAATCCAGAGTCATTTACTTGATTTCAGCGAAGTTACTCTGGATTGATACCTTTATAAATGAGTTCAGAATCTGTCCCCTTGTGTTTGTGTAGATTTTTGTCTTTTTTTCTGACTATGAATGAACACGAGTCTGACCTCTTTCTTTTTGATGACATTTGTTTTTATTCAGAGATTAAAAGATAGTGAAAATATAGCTTGTAACAGAAATAAGGATATCAGAAATTGGATTAATTAATTCCCTCTTCCAATTCCTTCAAAGTCTCTATGAACTTCCCTAAAGAGAGTGAATGTCTTTTTACATAATTAGCAGTGTATATAACCAACTGTAAACACCCTTCTCCTGCCAGTTTAAATCTAATCAGAATCACATTTTAAGGTATCAGATGATCACCTGTGGAAGAAAAATTCCCATCCCTGCTCCCATAGATTACTGTAAAAATGGATTTATTAGGTGTTTCTTGATTATTGACTTTCACTGAAGAAGCATCAATTACTAGTTCAAAACAATAAAAACAATAAAACAACAAGAGTAAGAAAAAAATGTAAATAGACTAATGATCTATTGTATGGTAAATCTTATGTTCCTGTGCACACACTCTCTCTCTTTTAGGAGTGTGACGTACCAGAATATAACCCAGACTAATGAGTTGCTGTGTCACCCCTGCCCTCCTTTGGCGGGGACGGGACAATCGCCCTGGGCTCTGCGGTAACGTGGGCCCTGCGCTGTCCCACTCCCAGTGGGGCAGTGCGGGGGCCCATGCCGCGGCCCCTCCATGGCTACGCTTCCCCCTGCCCCCCGAAGGCCCTCCCCCCGCACTCCCCACCAGCATGAGGCAGTGCGGGCCCCACCTAGGCCGATTGGCCCTGGGCCTCGCTCCCCCCTAGGGACGGCCCTGCCTGCCCTCTAACCTGGAGTGCCCTTTACAATACTTTGCTGCTATGGCTTCCAGCTTGGACTGCTCACAAGCACCTTCCAGCATGTAAGTTACTCCCAGGGGTGTGAGAGAGAGTGTGTCTGTGTCTATACTGCCCAGCCCTCTCCTGGATGAGACCAAGTTTATATAAAGTTTGCTATTTCTTTCATAGAAATTATATGCACACAACTTGCCACCCAAATGGAGTTTCCCAGACACTTCAATTTAAACACACTGGATTAGATAAAACAATAAAACAACTTTATTAACTATGAACAGATTTTAAGTGAGAAGTCTGAGATGTAAAAATCAGAAATGGTTACAAGAAAAACAAAGATAAAACTTAACTGGTGCCTAACTTAATAAACTATGTTAAATTCAAAGCAAGGTTTTCTCACCACATGCTTTCAACAGTCTTACTGACCAGACTTCTGAGATCAGGAAACCTTATTCCAGAATCTAATGAATGCTTCCTTTATCGCTTCACATGTTGTGAATACAATGGGTAGGGTGAGACAGTCTTTTCTTTTAACAGTTTGTCACTCACTCTCTTGAAAAATATTTTCAGGTGGGTACCAGGAGACAAAAGGTCTGTGTGGAAAGATATTTTTTTCTCATCTATTTGAGCTTCCTTTGTTTCCCTTCCTGCTTGATTACTCTATTCACTACTTAAATATAAACTAAGCAGAACATACATTTCCTGGTTTGAGACAGATCTGGTGTTGACCTAAGTTTAGAACATGTGTTAAGATCACCATATAGTGGAATCTTAACTTCACATACAGTGTTGCCCCACACATTTTATCAGGGCAGTAATAACCAACAAATTATGAGTTTTCAGATGATACCTAACAAAGCATACAAAGATTATTACAATAGTGGACATGGGTATATTCTGCCAGTGTAGGAAAAATTTAGACTGAAAGAACTGTATTTTATAGTCCCATCTCACAATCATGTTTGCATTAGAAAAGTCGAGTGTGAGGGAAGCTTGGGCCTAAATGAATTTTCTGCGTCAGTCTGCATGGCTAATGATGTAAAGGAGATTCCCAAACCTGAGTCTTTCTTTTTAGGTGACAAAGCTGAGGAACTCTCCCAGACTGAGGTGTCATTGAAGGAGGTATTGGAACAAATTGATGAATTAAACAGTAATAAGTCACCAGGACCAAATGGTATCCAGCCATTAGTTCTGAAGGAACTCAAGTATGAAATTTCAGAATTACTAACGGAGCTATGTAACCTATCATTTAAATCAGCTTATGTACCAGGTGACTGGAAGATAGTTAATGTGACATCATTTTTTTTAAAGGCTCCAGAAGTAATCCCAGCAATTACAAGCTGGTGCGCCTAATTTCAGTACCAGGCAAATTTGTTGAAACTGTAGTAAAGAACAGAATTTTCAGATACATAGATTAACACAATTTGTTGGGAAAGAGTCAAAATAATTTTTGTAAACGAAATCATGCCTCACCAATCTACTAGAATTCTTTGAGGGCATCAACAAACATGTGGACCAGGATAATCCAGTGGATATAGTGTACTTAGATTTTTAAAAAGCCATTGAAAAGGTTCCTCATCACAGGCTCTTCAGCAAAATAAATGGAATATCCTCTCATGGATCAGTAACGAGTTAAAAAGATAGCAAACAAGCAAAATAGGAATAAATAATCAGAACTACATCCTTTAAAGAATATTCCACCTCCAAAAGAATCAGGGTGGGATTTTCTGAAGCTCTCAAGTAATTTGGCTCTTATCCTAACTTTCAATGGGCCTTGTATTCCTAAGTCATTTAGATGGTCTTGAAAATCATGGCAACTTGGAGGCATTTCAGATACGTATTCAAACCTTTGAATCCTCCTCTTTCAAAAGTGAACTCCAGACTTTTTGAAGTTTATTTATAGCTATTGCAATAACAAATGCATTCATGAATATGCATTCAAGGTAAACGTTCTTGTGATGCTGTTGTCTCACTTCCAAATAATTAAAGGTTCTTTGACAACACCTGCGAAACCTGCCTGACTTTTAAAATAAGCATAGTTATCTTTTTAATGTTTAAATTTTTATTATATTATAAATGCCACAATGGGAACCTGGTCAAACAGATGATTTTGAGAGTTGTACTCTGAAGAATTAGGGAAAGTAAAAATATGTCCTTTAGGGAAAAGTAAATTAGAAAGATTGGTTTCGTTAGAAGGCACATAAGCTTTTGTGATCCATCTGTTGGCAGTAGCTCTCCTTAGTAAAGAGACTTGCTGATGAGAGCATTGCTTACATTAATTCAGAGGCAGGAAATGTAAAAGGGGTATGGGAGCAAACAAAAACAAAAAACCAAAAAACCCCCAAATCAAAACAAAACAGAAAACCCAACCCCAAAACAAAATAAGGGGGAGGGGGGGCAGGAAGAGGGAGGCAAAAATTACTCAGGGAATTGAGTGCCTTCCGATTTTCCGATTTTCTCACTTTCATTCCATGGGAGAGAATGATGCTTGTCCTCTCTGGAAAGGGAGTGGCCTTTGTTGTCCTAGCCCACATTTGTCTTGAGATTCACGGAAAAACCTCACTAACATCAGGTCTTCCACATGGGGCATTATTGTGGCGCCTTGTGCATTGTACTGCTTTCCTGCATAACAACATGGTTCTTTGTCCCACATACCTCCCTGAGGACTGTTAGCATTGGGAATGTCAGCATTCTTTTATACTGTAAGGCTATGTCTACACTTGCAAGTTAGTTCGAATTAAGGAAGCTTAATTCGAACTAACTTGGCCACACTAGCCTTGGCCACACTTAATTCGAACTAATAAATTTGATTGCTTAGTTCAAACTAACCCTTAATTCAAAATAGTTAGTTTGAATGAAGTCAATGTGGTCATATTAGTTCGAACTAATCTGCAGATTGACTTTCATGCAACTGACTAATTCAAACTAAGCAAGTGCCCTGCAGGGACATGTCTAGTTCGAACTAGCATTTTAGTGGGGCCATGATAGTTTAAATTAACTTAATTCGAACTAACTTAAAAAAGTGGAGAAGACCCTAATATTAGGACAAATGGAAAGACTGAAAAGGTACAATAGAATTCTAGGGCACAATAGAATTCTAGGGCAGTGATCTTGGGCTTTGCATGGGTTTAACAGCTGCCTGATAACAACAGCTTCACCACTAGGAGATGCAAGTCTGTTGGGCCTAACAGATAAGGATTTGGCTGTTGTTGCAGGGCATTCGAAATCTGACTGCAGTTAAAGCAACCAGAAGAGATCCATCTTAGTAGTAAATGCTATTCCCACTGACTTCAGAGGTATTCAAGTTGAGGTAAATGGGACCAGCCAGAGTGGAGAAGGTCTGTAAATATTTTTAGTTGTCTTTTAGATGAAAAATCAAGGGGAAGAAGTCAAAATGTTTCTTTGAAAGATTAGAAACAGAGACAAAGTGTCTAAATTAGGGCACTGGGCTGAGGTTTTCAAAGAGACCAAAGGAAATTGAGTGCTCAACTCCAGGCCCCTCTGAAAATCTTAGCCCTAAACTACAGCTGTATGGTGGGCCCAGAGCAGGGCCCACCACCCCAGAACCCAGTGCCTTCTCAAGTTCCCAGTACGCAGAGTTACAAAGGATGAAGCTTGTGGGGTCCTTCATGCCCAGATTCTCCACTGACCTGTGCTGAGAAAGGCTGGAACTTTGGGCTGGTATACACCACGGTAGGCTTTCGGCAGCAGTTGAAAGGAGATATGCAAGTTACTTAAAATAACTTGCGTATCTCCCTTCGACTGCCAAGCACCTACTCACCGCAGCATCCCCACAGTGCTGAGTTGACGGGAAATTCCTTCCTGTTGACCAAGCACTATGCTACTTGCCAGGTAGGTCTTAACAAATCGACCATTGGCTAAGTCTGGGTTCGATTGAGTGTGTTTTAATGATGCTCAATGGAACTCACACAATCGATGCTATGCTGTTGGCAGTGCTGCCAACAGCTTATCCTTGCCCTTTGGCTCTGCCTTCATTCAGCCCCATATGCCTAAGTTAACAGACTCCTTCCACCTCCTTACTGCAAAGGCTTCCACTATGTCCAGTCTCTACCTAAGGATGCAAGGGAAGGAGAGTTTTCTTGTATCCTGTCTTCCTTCTCACTAGGACTGGGCACAATCTGCCCCAGAATTAAAATTGGGCTATTTCTTCTGGACGATTCCTACCTGAAAGTTATCTGTACTTAGAGACTTTTGCTTGCAAAACGTGTTGTGCTGTACGGGGCTTAGGGAAAACATAGCTGAACTACTTTTAACTTCATGATTAGCAGTACATTACTAATGCATTCCTTCCATTTCCTCCAAACTTGTCTGAAATGGCCGTCATGAAGATAGCATTAATATTTTACTGTTCAGTAATATTTCAGGGCACATCACACGAGAGTAAAGCAAAGAGATGCACTTCAAGCTGTTTCAGCAACAGCAGCAGCACCCAGCATGCTTGACATGCAAAGCACAGATTCATCTTCTAGATGATTAGATAACTGGGTTCCCCCCTGCTCTTTTGAGACCTAGTCGCTTTTTGCTTCCATATGGAATCCTGGAGGCATAATGTAAGACTTCTTTACTTACTTCAATTACGAGTTCCAAATTGCTTCTTAGAGCAATGAATCACAGGACATGTCCTTTTCAGAGGAACTGCAGTGCTCAGAAACAGAGTCTGAACCAAATCCAATGGGAGTCTCTCAGTTGATTTCAAAGGGCTTTGATTCAAGCCCCTGCTACATAAGTTTTCTGCAGGTTTCTCTTTTCTGCATAGATGCAAAACTTTGGTTTTGTACAGCTCTGTCAATATGTTCAGGGGAAGCAATTGCTTCCAGAGCATAAGTGGTGGCTTCTGTTGTAATCGCCATAACATGAATACCATTATAATGTCTTTTCAGCAATCATGCATGTATCAAGCATTTTAAAAATATATTTTACAGCTGTTTTTTCTTCTCAGTGTTTTCTATCTAAAACATTTAATCAGTAAGCAGATGTTAAACTAGTTTTCTTTTTCTAACCTTAGTGTTAATATGCATTTCTACTTATCCAAATTCAATCAATGCTTATACCAGTGCATGATGTAGTTACCATTTATGGATATTAAATGGAATGGCTATATATTGGTGTAATCAGCTATGCTTCAGATAGCTGTAGCTATCAAAAAATGTACTACCGTACATAGTTTTGTCCCATGAGATGAATTCTCCCATGACTTTTTATTTAAAAATCAAAATAAGCTGCTAATAATTTTGGATTGAGCATTAATCATTATTTTAAAAAGAGAAAATACACAACAAAACAATCTTGATTATTTAGCCAGCTACTAGGTTTTGTGCTACACTCTTTCAGCACCCATGACCCATCCAAGTCTACCTTTCCTAACTCTTACTACATACAGCATTAATTATTGTTAAACCAAATGTTGGAATAATTTTATTCTGTGCCCTTAGAATGTAGTTTTATATTCTTTTAACATGTAAAACAGATTTTCCTGTCAATAAATACATTCAAATATGTTCTCTCTAGTTATGATATTTGCTCATTCCGTTTTAACACATGCTCCAAATCCACATTACTACAGTTCTCCTATTGCTAGTAAAAACATGAATGTTTAATTTATTAACTTTATCTTGTAGATGGTCAGTGTGAGATGGTCTTGCATTATGCAAAACGAGTTATTTCTTATGCCTTTTTTTTTCCAGCGTGTCAAATCAAAGGCAAAATTCCTGGGATTACTGTGTGATAAAACATTTACAAGAAAACTTAATGCACTGAAAATATAAAATACGCCAAGCCCTGAAGTCCTTATGTGGGAAAACTTCTGTTTGTCTTCTGAATACTTTTGTAGCTTGAGGTAATTGGGGAACAAAACGCCCAATGACTGATATCTGGTGTGATCTCAGAGAAGGCTACTTGAAAAATGGTCTGAGGGGTTTTTGATAGAAAGACTTACTAAATTCCAGATCAGTATAAACATAAACATAAATTATTAATACACCCATGTGCGGATACAAAATTCGAAATCACATCTGATCCATGATCTGCAAAAGTGATCTGTGGATGTGGATATCTGCTGATATAAAGCAGGTTTCTGTGGATTTTCATTATTGAGACATGAAAAAAGGCTAATAATGACATGCATTTTGCATATTCTCAGGGAATACCTGCAATGAGGACAGAAGAGAGAGTCTGGTTTCTACTATCTGACCATCCTGATTCCCAACTAAGAGCTGGGTGTACACCTTTCCCTTATACCCACACATGTCTGGGACAAAATTTGAGTAAGTCTGAGTGTCCTCCCCTTGTTTGGTATTCTAGGGCAGCGGTTCTCAACCACTGTGTCAGGACACAAAAGTGTGTTGCAAAGAACCGAGAGCTGTGTCACAGAAAATTGGCAGCTCAGCTTGGAGCCAGTTGTGGGCTTCTGCTGCCCAATGCTCTCTGATGCCCTCAACACTGCTGCACAACACAGGCAGCAGCCAGGGCCAGGTGAGTAAAGGGATGTAGGGTCTGCAACCCAGAAATCCTGAGCTGGGGGTGGGGGCAAATAAAAAAAATAAATCCGGCCCCATTGAGCCAGACCGTCAGGACACCAGCCTGTGCTGGCTTGACTCTGCCTCCACACTGGTCCCAGAGTGCTGCATCCTCCCACCGCTCCCAGCCCAAGCACCACCACCACCATCACCAGCAGATTGTAATGTGTCACACAGGAGAACATCATCTCTCAGCTGTGTCACGACAGAAAAAAGGTTGAGAACCACTGTTCTAGGTGACCAGTTTTGTTGCTTGTGTGGCCAATTTGTATCAATACCTTTGACATATCAGCATGGTTTCAAATGAACGTTTAAAAATGCTCTCTTAAGCCTACCATGTTATTGCAGTTTAAATGTTTATCAGAAGATATATGTTGCTAAATCTTATGACCCGAAGGTCAATCCCTCATGTTAACTATTCCAACCTTATGTTAACTGCTAGGCTTCAAGCTTGCTGCTCAGCCTGTTTTAAGACCATTCTTCATTTTGTGAAATCCCTTTTACATTACAGTTTTAATGATCATTTGTTAAGTCATTAAATTTGTTAAAGATGGAGGATAGGTTCATCAATGGCTATTAGCCAGGATGGGCTGGGATGCAACTTCCTGCTCTTAAATGTCTATAGCCTCTGCTTGCCAGAAGCTGGGAATTGGCGGTAAGGGATGGATCACTTTATAATTATGTGCTCTCTTCATTCCATCTAAAGCATCATTGGCCACTGTCAAGACTGGATACTGGGATGGATCATTGGTCTGACACAGTATGGCCATTTTTACGTTATTGATTTCTTAAACATCTAAACTTTTCCTAATTGCCTGAACCTTGAAAAAAAGTTACCTCAGCAAGGCCATGGGTTGGAGAGCACCTCAAAGGTCAACAGTTTCCAAAGCAGAGTAGCAAGCATTTTTCTGCCTTTTTTTCTCTTTTATTTTTGTATACAAAATAAAAAGCCAGGGCCAAAATTCAACCTCAGTTTAAATAGATACATTTTAGCTGGTAATTTCCCTCTTACAGCATGTTTAAATTTGGCCTTAAGAATTTAAGACTTGATCAGACTCCCATTGAAATCTACCATGACTCTGATTTCAGTGAGAATGGGATCAGACCCTACATTTATTTATTTATCTATCTTTTTTTTTTTAAAGATGTCAATATATTTTTAGGGTGGGATTGTCCCAGTCCTTGTATAGATGTGCCAGAGGGAGAGGTGTACTGATATGGAGGGGTTGGGGAAGATGAAATCATCACTACTACCCTAAGTGATGGTCCTGCCCTTATGCTTCCTCTCTGCATTGCACATGGGGAGGCACTATGCTTCAGGGACACAGTTCATCCCTAAAGTTTACCCAGAGCAATGTAGCTGCCCACTACTCCTTGCTCAGAGTTATACATAAGTGGTATAATTTAACCTTTACTTTGCACAGTTAATCAAAAAATGAAAAAAGTGAGGTTCTTAAAGAAATGTCAGTGGTACCACGTTTCATTATTAGACTTAATGTGCCAAATTCTGAACTGATGTGTAAATGTAAACCCTGCTGAACTATCTTATATTGACACACAATCTACCAATGTCTAAAGGAGCCTATAATGGTGCAATTTAAATATCAAGGAGTTGGAAGAAGATATAAGTTAAAGTTGAGGGACCATTTTAACTAACACCTTCTTCTGGTTCCTCAGAATGTGCATTACATCAACTTAGTCTTTCTCAGATCTTCCTAATTAGACTCCCTTAGATCTACTTACACGCCCCTGATGGTAGCTAAGTGAAAGGCTTCTGATTTACACTGCCTTACTTATAATTCTACCAGCTCATGATTTTATTTCCAGAGGGGTAGCCGTGTTAGTCTGTGTACAAAAAAAAACCCCAAAAAACCGAGAGTCCTGTGACACCTTATAGACTAACAGATTTCTTCAGGCATAAGCTGTCATGGGCTATAACCCACTTCATCAGATTCATGAAACTGAAACCACAGTTGAGAGGTATATATACACATGCCAGGATGGAGGAGGGCAAGGGTTAGAAAAGTCAGTTGAGAGCAGATGGGGCCTATTCACACCAGTTGATCAAAGGGAGAGAATGTGTGAACAGAACAATCACTTTTTGTAACGTGCTAACCATTCCAAGACCCTATTCAGACCCAAGCTTGCAAATCAGCTCCAGCTCTGCAGTTTCATGCTGAAGTCTGTTTTTGTAGTTTCTTTGTTGAAGTATGGCAACTTTCAAGTCTGCTACTGAGTGTCCAGGGAGACTGAAGTGTTCTCCTACAGGTTTATGGATGTTGTCATTTTTTATGTCGGATTTGTGTCCAATTATCTTTTTGCGCAAGGACAGTCTGGTTTGGTCAATGTCTGTGCAGAGGGGCATTGTTGGCACATGATAGCATATACCACATTAGTGGATGTGCAGGTGAATGAGCCCCTGATGGTGTGGCTGATGTGGTTGGGACCTGTGATAGCATCACTGGAGTCGATGTACGAGCAGAGTTGGCAACGAGGTTTATTGCAAGGATAAGTTCCCAAATTAATGTTCTTGTTATATGGTGTTCAGTTGCTGGTGAGTATTTGCTTCAGGTTGGGGGGCTGTCTGTAAGCAAGGATAGGCCTGCCTCCCAAGGCTTGACAGAGTGTGAGATCATCTTCTAGGATAGGTTGTAGATCTTTGATGATGTGTTTAGCTAGGGACTATAGGTGATAACCAGTGGTGTTCTGTTGTTTTCTAAGTCAGGTCTGTGCTGTAGTAGGCGGCTCCTGGGTGCCCGTCTGGCTCTGTCAATTTTTTTCCACTTCCCCCCTTTTTATTGTGAGTCTTGTGATTTGTGTATTTACTTTTAAAGCCTCAGCTCCTATAGCCATGTGAATGTGAGACTGTTGGCTTTCTTTCTTTCTTTCTTTCTTTCTTTCTTTCTTTCTTTCTTTCTTTCTTTCTTTC